>OZ038390.1:23722877-23782452 GCA_964036045.1 Eutreptiella sp. 'Long Island Sound 2002'
TTATAGTGTTTTCAGCACTGTGTTTTTGCTTCTCCTGCTGCTTGTTGTTGCTGTAGGGTGTCCTGCTGCTGGTTTTGGATGATGAAAAGCTTTTGTTTGTTGAAATACAGTAAAGCCAACTCAATCCAGGATAGCCCAAGCCAATAGTATGCAAGGAGAAGGTAATTCAGGATCAAAGCATGAAGGGCTGCAGTGTAAACAGTGAAAGATGATTAGATATTCACAGAAACTGCAACTCAGGATACAAATGAATGCATATTCACAGAGATAGCTGAAATGTTTTGGGAAAAGAGTTAGAAAACTGCCTCAGGATCACTCTCTCTCCATAGTGCCATCTTAGGAGATGTGCACTCTTTGTTTTGGCTCCCATATGTGCTGAGGTGGCATGGTATGTGGCGATGAGGTCACTGCCATGTCACATGGGATCTTCCTACTTAGTTGGGATCTTCCTACTTAGTTAGGCTGACCGGGAATTGAACCCAGGACCTCTCAAAAAGAGGTGCCTAACCCCCTATGGTGCATACCACTAGGGCAGATAAGTATTCATGGAAAAACATAGATAAATTCATAGGCTCTACCTTAGGTATGTCAGTGCTCAGTCAACTCAGGAAAAGATGTTTTACTTCTGATTGAAAGGGGATTAAGGGGTCCACTCCATACCCTGATTGGGTGTTTGGTTCCATAGGTCAAAATGTGTTATCACCACTTTTGGCTGGACCAATACTAAGATAAAAATGCATGGATGTTCAGTGCATCTCTAATACAACTAGAGTATGTCTCAAAGCAATGGAAAAGCACTTTTTCTTACTCCCCCCTTGTGCTGTGGTGGCCACCACTGTCGCATTTTAGGAAAAAGGGAATTTTTCTTGGCCTTTCCTTGGTTTCCACATCTACTTTAAAATACCTACAGTCTCCCTCACACTGAAAAATGGGGGCTCACCATGGCTGGCGTCCTTTTGCTGCTCTGATTGTACAGTTTCCTACAGAAGACTCAGCGCTCTTGGCGCTGCCGGGGCTCCTGTGGCTTGGTTGGGTTAGATTGGGAGCATGCCAAACATGTGCATATGCATCCCTTCCTCCAAGACGCAGCGTCGACACAACCCAAACGCAAGACACATTATACACACTCGCATGGGTTCTCGTAAACCTGCTGGCGACCTGTGACCTGTCTTAGGGCGTAGGGAGTCGAAAAGAAATTAATTTGCCCCTTGGTGGGGTCTTGGTTCTGCTCAGTCTCTCCAGGCACCTGCGTTTCGGCCCGAACACGGCCTACTCAGCGAGGCTGCGCGTGGGTATCTGCAGAGGCAGGAATGGGAGAATTATGGACGAATCCACGCAAAAACGAAGCGACGACACCAAAATCCGTCAAATGACGGCGCAGAATTTTTCTGAAACGACACACCTGAGCAGAATCCAATTGTGCATCTTCAGCACATTTTTATAGAAATTATAGTCATCTCTGGATTTTTTAAGTCCAGAAATTCATACGCATAAAATGGCGGCGCGCAGGAGCGGCTCCTAGCGAAGCGCCGGAAAATGGAAAAATAATGGAATTATAAACGTATGTATCACGTAGTCTTGAAAATGACGAGACACACATTAATAAACAAACATACAGATTCCACCCTCACTAATAGAAGCTTCAAGAATTCAAGAATTCGAAAATCAATTGAAAAGACTTCAATGTATCAGGTATAAACTACAGGTATGCTCGTCTTGCATGCCGCATACACATTGCTCGTCTCGAGTCTCCGTGACCGAGTAGTGTAGCAGCGTTAACAACGATAACCACGATAGGACGCGATAGAGGGATTGATTAGAAAGATTGCAGATGATTAGCGGTCAGATCAGGGTGATTAGTCATACACACAAGTGCATAGCAACGTTCTTCGCGTGCGCCCCTTTTGTTTTCTCTCCTTGCTTCACTACCCAGCGGTAGGTAAGGTAGGTACGCCCAGGCGGGGCCACCCCCTGGTGGAGTCAAGATTGTTGTGGAGATGGGCAGGTCTGCCCACGTGATTGTGCATAGTCGTGCATGCACACACGCATTAAAGGGTAGGCCACGCGAAGTGCGCACGGTAAACCTTGTTTAGGCTACCCAGGGGCTCCTCGGTACGTTCTTTAAGAGAACCTGAGGAGTCCCTTAACGCTTGCTTGCTTGATAAGGGTAGCTGCTCCATGCAGCGTGTTTGCGGACAGCGTATTATAGGGCACACTGAGAAGGGTATAATACCTGGAGTGTGCCTTGGTTCCTCCGCCGCAAACGCCCTTTCATTTGCCTTTGTTTTACAGGTGGGCAGGTAGGGTGAGTGGTGCAGCAGCATTTTTTTTATGCCCTGCTAAACAGGGGCGCAGATCACACAAACAAGTAACTCCGCTCCGCCTGTGGCAGAGCAGGGAGTCCGACTTCATCGACATCTGCGCCTTGCACACGAGAGCACTCCTTCCCTCCAAGCCCTTGCAGGGGAAACGCGTTGTGGCGTCCCCTGTGAGGCCACAGTTGCTTAGCAGCGCTGTGTTCTCTTGTCATTTCACAGGTGGGTCGCTAGGACCCTCGAGAACTTCCTCTTCGCAACGCCAAGTAGAGTGTGCGTGTAGGAGTGGTAGTCCTGCGTGGGGGCTAGAGCCAGTTGCCCAGCGCTCGCCCACCAGGATGGTGCCACTGTAGGGTGTGTAGGACCTGTAGGGGGCGTGTCACTGTCCCACCCTTTTCCTGCAATTTTAGCTGGGTTGGTGGGCTGTGACAGTGGGTTAGGCTAGTGTTTTTGGCCACATAGCAAACAGGCGTTTTGCATGCCTTCATAGCTTTTGGCCACCCCTCCCTGTAGTAGACAGGTAGGTAGGGAAAACAATCCCTGGATTAACACTCTGGGTATTCCCCCAAGGTTTTGCGCCAGCACAGAAATTGGGCGCATAGGGGAGGGGAGACCCGGGGCGTACCCCGTGGCATCAATAAGCCAACCCTCCAGGTTCAGCAAGGGCGCAGACTTGGGTATAATTAGGACACCACTTCTGCGGCTTGCTCTCAGGACCTTAGGACTAGCACACTCACACATACGCTTTGGCAGGTAAGGGTAAGGTTCAGTCCCTAGCTTTATTCTTGGAGGCAAGCGTCTCGGCGAGCCTCAACAACTCACCAAGGTTGTTCTGGGACAAGTAGTCAACCAGAACTGAGTTTAGGCGTCCCTCAGGTAGAACAAATGCAGAGAAGGGCTCCCAGGTGGCCTCTTCGACTCCAAACCCTTCCCAGAGGGTGAGGAAGCGCCAACCCTGGCGATAACGGTGGCGTAGGACAGACTTCACCAGGTAGAAGCCCTCCTTAGCCATCTCCTCGGCGTTCATGTCGGGGAGTTCACCTTCAACTTCCATAGGGCTGGCAGCCCCTTGTAGGTCCAGAGCGGCGATTTCCTCGTCGTTCAGCTCCCACTCCTCCCCACAGAGGTCTTCAGGATCATGGTAGCGCTTCAGGTGTTGAGCGGCGCACACCAGGGTCCCCCCTAGACGGGGAGAACACCGCACGGTGATACGGTGTCCATCCACAGATAGGATCTTGTACGGCCCGAAGTATGGGTCATCGCTGGTAGAGCGTGGCCAGGCGGGTAGTCGACTGTGGTGCACCAGCACCCAGTCCCCTTCTTGGTAGGTGGCCGGTACACGGTGCTTGTTCTTCTTGTTCCACTGACGCTCCCTCACTCTCTGGAGCATAGCCTTGGCCTTGTCCACCTTCGCTTGTTGCTCTTGGACCCATTCACCCACAGAAGAATGGGTGTCCTCTGGATAGGGGGCATGTAGGAACCATGCCGGGCGCCCCATGAATAGCTCATGTGGCGAGTAGCCAGTAGCTGAACTCTCTTGGGAGTTCATCATCAAGGATATGACGGGGAGTAGTCTCACCCAGTCTCTGGTGCGTTCAGTTTTGCACCATATCCTGACGTTCTCCTTCAGGACACGAATCTGTCGCTCACATAGGGGTTTGCTCGTGTGAGAGTAGGGAATCCCCGTAGACACCTGGACATTGAGGGACCTCAGGACCCTCTTGTACCAGCCAGTATCTGAGCGTACTCGTACGTCCTCATCGGAGTTGATCTCCTTGGGCGCCCCATAGACACAAAACCACTCCTCCAGGAGTATCTTGATAGTCTCCTCCCCGGTAATGTGCTTGGTACATGGGAACACCCTGGTAAACCTGGTCAACCCACAGGTTACCACGAGGGCGAAGTCATAGCCCCCGAACTTCGGCATCTCCGTGTAGTCCACGTATAGAACACTGTTAGCACAGTGAGGGATGGGCAGGGTCGAGTAGAGACCTCTGTCCCTGATATCCCCTGGTTTACAGGACCTGCACGGGCACTTGTCCACGATAGGCAGGAGCGTCTTCCGCAGCTGGTCGTCAGTCCACGTAGTGTGGAACCACTGCTTGAACAACCTCAGGGTACGGTCAGCACCCACATGACCACTGGACTCATGGGTCCACTTCAGCAGCGCTGGGACTCGGTCACTAGGCACCACGATGCGGTCCTCGTGCCAGAGGTAGCTCTTGTCCCGCTTCCACTGGTCTTGGTTGACCAGGAGGGGTTCAAGGCGTTTCTCCAGGCGCCGGTAGATATCCCCAAACTCCTGTAGGTACTCCGATTGTTGGAGTCCATCCAGGGGGCGTATCATGGTCATGTTCAGGTCCAGGTGTACGTCCATACGGCTGAACGCTTCCTTAGCCAGCGCTTCAGACCGGGCACCAATCAGGGCGTCGAAGTTGTTGCGGCTGATGTAGTCGGCACACTCGTTCTTCACTCCCTGGATATGGTGTACCGTCAGCCGTAGTTGACTGAGGTAGGTCCACCAGCGACGTAGCTTGGCCTTCTCAGGTGGGGGGCCCTTCTGGAAACTGCGGACCGGTTCTTGGTCGCATAGCCAGACCACAGGGTTACTCCCCAACAGTCGTGCTTGTGAGGATAGCACCAGCATACCCGCGAGCAGTTCCTGCTCATAGGTGGAGTAGTTCCCCCTGGCCTGGTTCCACTTCCAGTTCCAGTGGCCCAGAGGTACTAGGACCCACTTGTCGTCAGGGTAGCTGTGCTTGAGGGTTCCATCTCGGTTGAGACCTTCCGTCCCCCATTGGGAAATGGCCGAGTCGAACTCCTCCTTCTCTAGTGCTTGCCACTGGAACAACGGTCCACCACCGCCCACATTGCTGGCGTCGGTCACCAGGATAATCTCCCCTTGTGCCCTAGGCACGCCCAAGCACTTAGCGTTGGCTACCTTGTCTTTGAGCTCGTCAAACGCTTGTTGCTCTTGTGGGCCCCAGCGCCAAGTAGTACTCTTCTTGATCAAGTCAGTCAGTACCGCGCTGGTGTAGGTGAAGTTTTTGATGTGGCGGCGATAGAAGTTGCACGCCCCAATGAAACTGCGTACATCATGAAGTCCTTTCTTGGGGTCTTCGTGTCGTACCTTGGCATCCATCAGGGGTTTGGCCTTAGAGGCCGCTGGGGTCCACCACCCATAGCCAACGTCAAACCCCAGGTACTGCATGGTCTCCTGCATGAACTCACACTTCTCCAGCCCGAGTCGTGTGTGGTTCTCCTGGCAGACCGCAAAGAACTCACCCAAGAGGATTAGGTGATCCTCCTGGGTATTGGTACCGAGGCGTACATCGTCGATGTGAGCCTCCATCTGGGCCCCACGGGATATGAGCTCCTGCACCTTAGGTCTCCTTCGTAGGATGGACAAGATCTTGTTCATCAGCTCTTGGAACAGAGCGGGGGCGTTAGCCACGCCGAATGGCATGACTTTCCACTTGAATACCCTCCCCTGAGGGGTGATGAAGGCCAGTAGTTCCTGCGCGTTGGGCGTCAGGTCCACTTGCCAGAATCCACTTCGCTTGTCCATCTTGGTCTTGTAGCGACAGGAGGCTATCTTCTCCAGGGTAGACTCCATATTGGGAATGGACCCTGAGTGGTTCAGCGTCTTCTTGTTCAGCTCTCCATAGTCCACTACCAGCCGTTTGGCTGTAGACCCAGGTTTAGCCACCAGGAAACAGGGGCTGCAGTGTAGGGGGTAGTCTCCATCCTTGTACTCCAGGACTAGGCCAGCGTCGATACATTCTTGTATCTGTCGCTCAATCTCGTCGGCCTGCTCTTTAGGAGCTGGATATGGTCTCCTCCGGATCTTGTGACCCACGAACTCGGGTTTCAGCTTGAGGTCCATCTGTACCAGCTTGTCGCATGAGGCTGGAGGGGGTAGTTCTCCGAACACCTCCAGATAGGTCCTTATCAGCTTTTGTACCCGCGGGTCCAGTACCTTGATCTTGTCCTCCATATCCTCGTCGGAGTGTAAGTTGCTTGCCCCTTGAATAGAAGTCGGGAGGTGGTCCTCCACCGATTCTTCGCCCGCGGTAGCATCCTTCAGCCCTTGGTAGGCATACAGAAGGTCTTGCTCAACCATCTCCGGTGGACGATGGCAACATAGGCACGCTTTAGGGGGTTGACATACACATTCCTCCGAGAGGTCGTCCTCATCTGGGGTCCTCACATGGGCACCCCATACGCTCTTCATGAGCTTGAGATCTACCTCCCTTTGCCAGGTGGTGATCTTCTGTTCGAGGTCCTCCTTCAGTTGGGATAGGTCTCCCATACGTCCTTGCTTCAGTGGCCACGAGCTGCGGGTAGGCTTCGCGTAGCATAGCTTTTTCGCCACCAACTTCCTCTTGGAATCCACATACTCCCTGAGCCTGGATCGAGGGTCCAGCTCTTCGTCCACGGGGTCTTCCACCCTCATGGAGAGTAGGGGTTTTAGTGGGGCGACGTACTCGGCGTTCTCCACTTCTTCCACCGCAGTCTGCACGAAGAAGGCGTCGTGCTCAGTTTCGTCGTCTGAGTGGATAGAGCTAGGTAGCTCAGATAGTCAACACTCAGAGACTCCATCAGGAACAGGTACATGACAGGGAGAGTTGGGGGCGTTGGTGTCAGTCACGACGTACTCATCTCCTCCGGGTGTAGTTTCAACAGCATCTTGAGGTCGTAGGCGATCCTTCAAGTCACCCAAGGCGAGACCATCGCTTTCTCGTTGTATAGCCTGGACCAGAGTAGGGTCCAGGTCTTCCCAGGGGATGGTGGTTAGACTCCCGTCCACCACGCTGAGCATACTCCCCCATCCGGGCTTCCCAATGGGCGTCTTGCGTCCCAGAGGCACGTAGATGGCCTCATCGGGTAACCGCACAGAGCTGATAGTCAGCTTGTCAAGGAGGGTTCGCCAGTACTCGTTGCCCCCATGGGCTCCCCAATCGGGGGAACACAGGACCATACGGGAACGTTCCAAGGCCACCTTGGTCAGCACCTTCCCCAGTTCACTGAATCTGGGGTTCCCGTAGGCCATCCCGAAAGAGGGCCAGTAAAATTTGTAGCTGCAGTTCTTCCCCTTGCTGCAGTATAGGTCCAGTACATGCTGCTTGTCGCTGGCGAACAGCTCCACACTTAGGTCTTCTCGAGAGTAACCCAACTCCTTAAGACCTTGGTCTAGGACTTCACCCAATAGTTGATAGTCCTCAGTTTTGGAGGCTGCCATCATGTTCGAGGGCTCCTCCTTCGATAGTCTCAGGTAACTCGAGGTATGTTCCGACTGCTCCAGTGGCACAGACTCTCTGCCACTGCCGTGGTCCACGTACAGGAGGTAGGGCGCTTGCAGCGTCAGGGATTGTATCTGGGAGTGCTGCACGTAGAAGTCAGTACCCAGTACAAAGTCGAAGGCATCAGTGTCCATCACATAGAACCGATGGGCGATAGTCCTGGAGCCCATAGGTACCTCCACTTCGCAGTCCCCGCAGCTGTGCACCACATGTCCATCCCCCATCCGTATAGCGGC
The DNA here is from genome assembly GCA_964036045.1 of Eutreptiella sp. 'Long Island Sound 2002'. Classification (NCBI taxonomy): domain Eukaryota; phylum Euglenozoa; class Euglenophyceae; order Eutreptiales; family Eutreptiaceae; genus Eutreptiella; species Eutreptiella sp. 'Long Island Sound 2002'. The sequence continues at coordinate 23,730,732 of OZ038390.1, forward strand.
GGTGGTCATGGTGTTCTTCAGGCTCCCACAAGGTAAAATTTTCTTGGCCACTATCGATATTGTGGCTCCAGTATCCAGTACCCCCAGGTATTCACGTCCCCCTAGTCGGATACGTACCCAAAACACCAGGTCTTGGGTGCCACCAGAGCGTCCCCGTCAGAACTCCGCGGGACAGGTCACCTCGAACCCCTTGTTCCGCAATTTGCGGGCCATCCTCATGAAACGGCTTCTCTTCTTGGCGTTGCCGTCGTCACCACCTTCATGCTCACGCTTGGCTCCTTGTTCTTGCTGGGCCTGCGTCTGTGAGCGTGTGGTAGGTCCAGACTGCCCTCCAGAGGGCTCGGAGTTCCCCCCTGGATTAGGGTTGGGGTTACCTCCGTTCTTGTCCTTGTTCTTGTTGTCGTTCTGGCGATTAGCGCCTCCTCCTCGTCCGCCTTGACCCTTGTCTTGACCACCTTGACCACGTCCTTTCGACTTGCCCTTGCCGGAGTCGTTGCCTTTGGCCTTGCCTCCACCTTTGCCTGAGCTTTTGCCAGGATCTTCCCCCTTAAGCTTCGCCGATAGGCGTTGCTTATGGTAGCACTCGTCCTCATAGTGCTTCCGCTTACCGCAGAATGCACACGTGATGGTGCAGCGGTAATGATCCGGCATCTTCACCTTGGCGCCGGTGATCTTTTCCTGCTGCTTCCCCTGGACAACGAAGCAGTCTCGCTGCTCGCAGTCGGAGGCATGCTGCAGGTGGCCCTGCTCATCTCTGGCATCACACCAGAATAGCTCCTTCACGTTCTCCATTAGGCGGGCGTGGGCGTGTTTGGGGGTAGTCCCCTGCCCAGGTCGGGACCCTTGGTACCCTTTGCCTCCAGAACCTCCACCACCAGGACGGTAGTGGTTCAGGTGTTGGTCGCTCTCCTTCTCCAGCGCCATCTCCAGGAGCAGCACGCATAGATCCTCGTAGCGGAGGGATCTAGCCTTGCGCTCAGCCGTCAGACGGCACTCGTCCCATAGCTCACGGGGGAGCTTGGAGCACAACCAAAACAGCAGGTCGTCGCTGCTGTAGGAACCGGGCGTCAGTCGTCCAGCCCAGTGGTCCAGGTCCGCCAACAGCTCGGAGACCCTGCCGGGTTTGGGGTTGTTGGGCAGGACGGGCAGGTTCTGGATCTCGGCCCTGATGGAGAGGTCGGTCTCGTAGGTTGGGTACTGCCTCTCCAGGGCAACCAACACGTCGGCAAAGGTGGCGGAGTTGGTGACGATCTGCCTGACCTGCTTCTCCAGGTACTTCGTCTTGCAGCACTGCAGGAGCAGGTCGCACTTCACTCGCCCACTCGCGTGGGTTTGGCCGGTCAGTCGTAGGAACCGGCCAAAGTTCTCAGCGAACTCGCTGAGGTCCTTGCCTGTGAATTCAGGCAGGTTCACCACTATCTTGGAGGTGGCAATAGCCTTCGCCTCCTGAGCTCGGCGTCCTTCAGGGCGTCGGGTCTTCTTCTTCTTCTTCTTCTTCTTCTTCTTACCCTTGGAGTCCCCGGGGTCCTCAGGGTCTTCGTCATCCGATGGCGAAGAAGAAGTCATCGAAGGCGGCCCATCATCGGAGGGGTCTCCGCCTAGATCACTGGAGCCATAAGGCTCCACGTCCACCATAGCCCTTAGGGCTGTCAGCCCCAGCTGGTCCAGCTCGGCCCTCGTCGAGTTCGTTACGTGACTGTAGGGCGGCTGGGCTGTCCTCGGGACGAATGGGCTTCTTGGTACTGCTGCAGGAGTCGGCATCGGTCGGCTCCTCAGGCTCCCCAGGGTATTCGTCAACCCTGCCGCCAGGTGGTTTTTTTGCACTGAACGGCGCCTTTTGTGGCTGGCCAGGCCGGGGAGAAAGGCTCTTGCGCGCCAAGCTTTTTTTTGGGGAGGGGCGGGAGCCCGAAATCAAGTTCAATCGCGGGCTGAGTACCGCTGCACGTTGCTGTCCTCGTCTGCTTCATCTCAAAGAGACTTGGCAGCCCCGTTTTAGACAACCGCAGGCCGGGGTCTCTGCTTGATACCCGAAGGCGGTGTGGTTGCGGATTGGGGGTTAGAGCATGACGGCTTGAGCACGGGGGGTGGCTTGGGGGAGGGATTCATTTGCAGAAGTGACTGGTGAGTGCCAGTGTGGTAGTACTGATTGATTGCGCCGCTAGGGCTGTCGAGGGTCGGCGTGAGAAAATGTGCAAGTGTGGCTTTTTCAAAGAGATGACACGTTGGACGAGTGTGAGGACGATTGTGAGTTTGTGCTCGCGGGGGAGGGGGGGGCTGGTGCGAAGTACCTTGTTATGCGAGGAGAAGGGGCGGAAATGGGGGCGGAGGCGGCGAGGGGGGGTGCTGGTCTAGGGGGGGGGGGGAGGTTGAACATGTCCCTGATTGTGAGCGGCCGTTTGGGGGGCGGAGGCTCTGGCTGGGGTTGACTTGCGGTACCGCGTTTCAGTGATAGAGGCCGGACGGGCCTTGGGGGCTGGCGGCCGTGTTTTCGAGTTTTGGTGTGTGCCGCAGGAGATGGGGGGCGGGGGCGCTTTGGGGGCTTGTGTGCAACTTTGTCCGGGAGGGGGGGGGGAGGGTGGTAGGCGGGGGAGGGGCGTTGTTGGGCGGTGTGCGACGTGCTGTAGGGCGACCAGGGGCGTCCCCATGAGTTGGGGCCCGTAGGGGGGGTGAGCGGGGCTGGAGGGGGGTGGTCTTTTAGCCATTCCAGCGTGCGGTATAGGGCGCTGAGGAGCAGGGGAACACGATCCTTCAGGGCGAGTTTTAAGTCGTGACAGTGTGCTGGTTTTCTTCGGCCGGAGGGGGGGGTTGTGAGTTTGGTGTACAGCGTCATGGGAACAAGCCCCCGGACGAAATTGCGTCTCTCCCCCACGTGTGTGGTCGCGGACCACCATTGGGACACCACCGTGGTGAAGGGGGGGCGCCAGCATTGAATGTAGGTTTGGACCAGGTGTTCGCACGTTGGGCAGTGTGAGACGAAAGAGATAACATCCATCGGGTGCGGGTCGGGGCAAGCGTGGCAATGGCGAGGGCGCAAGTCGTCGTGGAAAGCAAATGGCGCCATGTTGAAATTTCCGGAGGACCATTTGAAAGGGAGGCCTTTGAACCACGAAGTGTGATTGTAAAAATGGAAGCTGGACGGTGCGTGGATGTTTTCGTGTTTGTGGCGAGGGAGGAGATGCTTGATTGAGGTTGTAGTCAATTTGTGTATGACTGGGAGGGGGCCCCTGGATATGCACCCTATCGGGGGGGGGGGAAGGAGGGAGGGGTCCCAGACCATCACGTGGGCGGCCCACTTTGAGTAAGCATCTGAGATTTCATTCCCCACGAACCCGGCGTGCCCCTTGATCCACCCCCAACCCTGGATCATCCCTGGGCGTAGGGAGGCCTGGATGGACTGGAGAGAGGATTCCCACGTGCCGGCTGGCGAGCGTGATGGGAGGCCTGGGGGGGTGTTCGGAGAGAGAACAGTGATAACGTGGAGGTTGTCCCCTAGCACGGCGAAGGTGAGGTGCGGGTGAGATGCAAGGGCCCACCGTAGGAACATAATAGCGGCCCAGAACTCCGATCCCTCTGATGACTGGTACGGGGACGTTTGGCACAGTACCCATCTGGAGCCATTTGGAAAAAACAGGGTGGCCGCCGATCCGTAGCCCAAGGCGCCTGCTGAGCCATCCAAGTACACCCATGTCGTGCCGGGGGACGATGCGAGGAGGAGGGCAAGGGCTGCTTCACAACCCCATTCTTCGAGGTCGTCGGGGTCAAGGGAGTGAGGTTCATCTGGGAGCCGGTACAGCTCGCCATGCAGTGACGAGTCGAGTAGGACCCCGCCGTATGGCCCGGGGGGGGGGTTGAGGATGTATTCTTGAGGGTGAAGAAGGGGGGGGGTGAGCAGTTCGTGGCGCCCCACAAGTTGAGGGAGGACAGAAATGGCTGGGTTTTGAAAGGTGTATTCTTTCTCGTTGCGGCGGAGACCGGGGTTTTTGATGGTGTGAGTGGTGCCGTCCGAAAACTGGAGTGTGGCCGATTCTGAGTGCACTTCCGTGACTGTACCTAGGTGGAATCCCAGGTCCTGGGGCGTCCGTTTTAATCTGTTGCCGAACTTGCTGTATTGTGGTGCCGGCTTGGTGGCTAGGAACCGGACCTGGACTTTTTCTTTTGGGAGGAAAAGGGAGGGGGGGCAGGAGGCCCAGAGGCCGGTGCTGTGGTATCGGAAGCCTATGGTGTGGCATGCGTCCATGATGGTGTCTTGGATTGGGTTGCGTGTGGTGGAGAGCATTGCTTCGGAAAAAGATTCGTTTGTCGAGGCCGGGCCGTCTCCGTTGAGGTACCTTATTGCGGTGTTTACCAGGGCCATGCAAATTGAAAAAGTGAAGTGGCGGAGTCCTAAGCCTCCCTGGTGGCGAGGGGTGTAGCGGGCCTTAGGGGAGACGAGGCGGGAGACCCTGTTGGCTCTGTCCGGGGAGGGGTCATGCGCAACATTTTGCCAGATCATGGCCTGAAGGGCCCCCAACTCGTTCAGGGCCAGGGGGTGTGCCATGAGGCGGTAGGAAAGAATAGGGATGAGTTGGACGTTCACCAAGAGAATGTATTCCGAAAGGGTGAGCTGGAGGGGTTGGAGGGTTGTGAAAAATGAGCGTATTTCCGACTTGGCCAATGCCAGTGTTTGTGCCTCATGGTTGGCGGTGAAGATGTATACCCCTAGGTATTTGTAGCAATTGTGTGGTTGCCCCGTCTTTTGGTTTGTTGTCGACAGGGGGGTGCCCGAGGGGGAGGTGAAGGTTCTGGGGGGAGCTGTTCCCATAGCGTGGATCTCGGTTTTGCTGAGGTTAAGGTCTAGACCCCACTCCCTGGCGACCGTGTCGAAGAAGTTTAAAACTTGCTGTATGCGGTCCCCATTCTCTGATCGATAGAGGAGGTCGTCAACAAAGGCGTGGCCCGATTCGTGTGAGGAGGGGGGTGCAGTGACGTGGGACGGCAAGGCGAAGAGGAGCACATTCAGGTAGAGGCAGAAAAGGATTGGTGACATGGGGCATCCTTGCCGAACGCCTCTGGTTTGCAGGTGTGAGGAGTGGGTTTGACCTGACACCACTGGGAAGTCGCGAGGGGCACGGTACAAGGATTGAATGAGGTTTACAAGGGGCGTAGGAAAGTTCAGGCGGGATAGAACTGTGAAGAGGGTGGTGTGGGGGACGGAGTTAAAAGCCTTATTGAAATCAATGTAGAGGCTGTAGCTACCGACCGATTCCCGAAACGTGGATAAGAGGTTGAAAATGTGGTCCTGGCATCTGCGGTTCGGAAGCCCGCCGAACTGGGTGGGGTGTATGATGGAATGTTCAATGGCCGCTGCCAGTAGTTCTCGGTTGGCGTGTGTTGCAATTATTTTGTAAACGCTGTTCAGCAAGGCTATAGGCCTGTAATTTACCGGGTTCATCACGTCCCCTTTCTTAAAAAGCAAGATAATGTTGGCTTCGAGCCATTTCTCGGGCAACGGCCGGTGGAGGTAGTAGTTGCATACCTTCCAAATGAATTGTTGGATAGGGGGGGGAGAGACGTGCAAAGTGTAGTTGTTTGTGAAGTCCCGCCCTCCCGCCTTGTTGGGCTTGGACCTCTTAAGCGTGTTGCGTAACGATTCCCAGGTAATGTCAGGGAGGAGGCCGTGTTTTGTGGGTTCGGGGCAGGCGGGGGAGTGTGCGAGTAGGCGATCCACTAGAGTGTTCGGCGGTGCATATTCGAGGCTGCCCCCCAGGGTGAGGAGTGTAGAAGAGAAAATAGAGCCCACTTCTTTGGGGGTGGAGACGAGCTGTGTGGTGCCCGGGCGCTTCAGCGTTATGTCACCTCGTTCCACGGGGTTGAGCGCCTCGTTGATGGTGCGTTTGATCCTAGTTTTCCTCACTAGGCACCGATGGATTTTGGTGGTTGCGGCCTTGTTCACTTTGGTTTCCCACTCCTTGACGAGTTTGTTGAGCGTGTCCATGGAAGCGGGGTAGTTGGGATGGTTGGGGGGGGGCAGGGTTTGCAGGGACTCTTTGATTTTCTTTACCAGAGCCGAGGAGGTAGGGCGTGACGGCGTGGTGATACTGTGGTAACTGGTCGCCACTTCCTCCAGCACCACGTCTGTGAAAAGCTCGATGTCCGCCGAGGACAAGGACTCAAAGCGGGGGAGGGTAGACTCGCACCACCGCGCCAGGGGGGCAAGGGAGTCGTGGTGCTTGGAGCGTTCCCGCTCCGTTAGTTTTCGGAAAACTTTCCTCTTAGTGGTGGGAGCTTCGGTGAAAGGGTGAGGGGGGACTTGAGAGGTGTACGTGACTGGGTGGTGGTCTGACGTTTTGTCGTCGGTTTGGATGGTTGCAGAGGTGGGGGCAAAAAATTCCGAGGCCGCCGGGGAGAGCAAAATATGGTCAAGGCGGCTACTGCTTGCCCTGTACGGGGTGGGGTATCGGGAGAAGGACCGCTCGGTCGGGTGAAAGTGCCGAAAGGTATCGATGAGACGCGGCGGGTCGCTCGTGATCTGTCTGCGAAGCCACGGCCATTCGTTGTCCGTTTGGAGGTTCGATCCGTCTAGTTCAGGGCACATTATGCAATTGGTGTCCCCACCGAGGACGTGGTTAGGATACTGATGCATGAGTGGCCGTAGGATGTTTTCAATTTTTGAGCGGTGGACGTCCGTGCTTGGGGCGTATACCGAGACCAGCAAGGTGGGCGGGGCCCCCGGGAGAGTGAGAACGGCTGCCGCCAGCATCCCTTCTGTATCCCCAGCTGGTCCAGCTCGGCCCTCGTCGAGTTCGTTACGTGACTGTAGGGCGGCTGGGCTGTCCTCGGGACGAATGGGCTTCTTGGTACTGCTGCAGGAGTCGGCATCGGTCGGCTCCTCAGGCTCCCCAGGGTATTTGTCAACCCTGCCGCCAGGTGGTTAGCCTGTACTCGGTGGGGTGACATCCCCACTGTCGTAGGTGACGCATGGGACGGGATCATCAGGGGCTGCAGTTTCTCCCTGATCTCTTGCGTGAGGTCGCTCACGATTTTCGAAGTGGCTCCTTGGAGCACCTCGTTGATCTCCGACCGCGTCAGGGACCTGTTGGAGGATCTTCCCGATCCTCTACTCCTGCCTCCCAGAGACTCTGGTCCTCTCCTCAACCCACTCAGGGGTGCATACCCAGGTGCACACCCAGGAGCATACCCAGGAACTTCCATGTAGGTTCCAGTGGCGTGGAGTGGATGGGGATGGTCAGCCGCATACCAACGCGGCGCAGAGCTGGAAGCCACCGGCTCACTGGCAGTAGTTGCCTCAAGGAGCGCAGTGGTAGGTGGGCCCATGCCATAGGCGGGGTAGTGAGGCATGCCAGTAAAGCCTGTGCCCTCTGCCATAGGCTGGTTGGTTGTGGAAGTGGATGTAGCGGCGGCTGGGTGTGTGGTGGTTATGGGAGAGGGTGATGCTTGGAGGCCAGAAGCGCTTGGTGCGCCTTCGAAGGTAGGGACATCCGTCGGGTCTTGCCCTTGCTCCTCTCCTTCGTCTGCTCCTTCTCCAGCATCCTTCTCGCTCTCGTTTCCTCTCTTCCTCTTCACAGGCTGAGGCTGAGAGACCATTTCCTTCACCGACAGGGCCCCAAAGGCCGTCTGGAGGCCATCCAAGGAGTCCTCCGCCGTATCCATTGGCCCATGTAAGGGCTCCACCGAAGGTACAGCGTCAGGCGCCGGCCTTGCCGGTGTCTCTGGCGCTGGCGCTGTGTTCACCTCGGCGTCCACTCTTCCTGGATCCATCTTAATCCACCCTTCTGCTTTTGTTTGCCTGCTCGGAGCACTGGTTGTACGGCGCGGGGTCGCTGCCGGTGCACAGAGACAGGCTGCCTCTTGCTACCAGAAAAATTTATAGTGTTTTCAGCACTGTGTTTTTGCTTCTCCTGCTGCTTGTTGTTGCTGTAGGGTGTCCTGCTGCTGGTTTTGGATGATGAAAAGCTTTTGTTTGTTGAAATACAGTAAAGCCAACTCAATCCAGGATAGCCCAAGCCAATAGTATGCAAGGAGAAGGTAATTCAGGATCAAAGCATGAAGGGCTGCAGTGTAAACAGTGAAAGATGATTAGATATTCACAGAAACTGCAACTCAGGATACAAATGAATGCATATTCACAGAGATAGCTGAAATGTTTTGGGAAAAGAGTTAGAAAACTGCCTCAGGATCACTCTCTCTCCATAGTGCCATCTTAGGAGATGTGCACTCTTTGTTTTGGCTCCCATATGTGCTGAGGTGGCATGGTATGTGGCGATGAGGTCACTGCCATGTCACATGGGATCTTCCTACTTAGTTGGGATCTTCCTACTTAGTTAGGCTGACCGGGAATTGAACCCAGGACCTCTCAAAAAGAGGTGCCTAACCCCCTATGGTGCATACCACTAGGGCAGATAAGTATTCATGGAAAAACATAGATAAATTCATAGGCTCTACCTTAGGTATGTCAGTGCTCAGTCAACTCAGGAAAAGATGTTTTACTTCTGATTGAAAGGGGATTAAGGGGTCCACTCCATACCCTGATTGGGTGTTTGGTTCCATAGGTCAAAATGTGTTATCACCACTTTTGGCTGGACCAATACTAAGATAAAAATGCATGGATGTTCAGTGCATCTCTAATACAACTAGAGTATGTCTCAAAGCAATGGAAAAGCACTTTTTCTTACTGGAAGTTGGGTCTAGTACGTTAGGGTGCTGCAAAAAACCCCTCCCAGCTTGTGGGTATAACAGGAACCCTCCCAGCTTGTGGGTAGTCACCACCCTAGCCGAGCGAGATGTTTAGTGGGAACCCTCCCAGGCTTGTGGGTTATGGGAACCCTCCTAGACTTGTGGGTAGAAACTAACTTAGTTCCTAAACTCTGGTACCTAACTGTAACCCTCTGATGGTACTGATGTTCTGCAGTGCACCGAGTTCTGGGCACTGGCCTTGCTCGGTTGCCAAAAGGTGAGGAGAGAGAGAGAGAGAGAGAGAGAGAGAGAGAGAGAGAGAGAGAGAGAGAGAGAGAGAGAGCCATCGTTTGGGGCTGTGGGAAAATCAGTTTGCCCTGCCCTTGTTTGTTTGTTTTGCTGTCAGTCAGTCACACTCTCAGCACAGCACTGCACATCTTTGATCCACTGCACTGTCTGTCCAGTCAACACAGTCTTGCTGGCACTGTCCGTACTTGTCTGTCCTTCCCTTGGCAGTGGCCATTTCTCAGATACAAGTTTGCCACTTGGCGTCGCCACTGCCATCTCTTTTTACACTGACCATCTCAGGTCTTTTCCAACTGTTTGTACAGTTTTGGCCTTCTTCAGGGCCATCTGGGGCTGGCAGAGCCCTGCTGCCACTCACAGCCCCACCCCCAGTGGAATCCAAAAATTTTAGATCCAAGGACTTCAGTTTAGTGCCCCTGGCCCAGGGTTACAGGTGCCTGGTAGCAGTTTTTCTGCCTTTTGGCAGGGCCATTTCTCTGTTTTTGGCCCACAGAGCAGGTCAATCCTGCCCATCAAAACCCACTTTGGGGTGCCAAAAGCTAGATCCACCGTTTTGTGGAGTTTGGAGCTCAGCCTTGTTCTTTGCCTCCAAAACTACGAAGGGACACCGTAATCAGAGATTTTCGGGCTATCTGAGCTGGGTTGGTGGGGACATCAGAAAAAAAAATCCTCCACAGCCCATGATTAGCATCATCGCATCATGCATTTCTGAATCTTGTTTTTTTTTTCAGAAATCAGTTCTGATTTTCAGCCAACCCCCTGTGTTTCGGCTTGGTGGGGGGGTTGCTGAGTGTTGTGCCATTGTGTGGGTAGTGGAGCCACTACTAGCTCTAGGCTTCTCTTACCATGTTCTTGTGTTTTGGTGGGGAGAGAAGCCATGTGAGGCTCCTAGGTGGCCTTCGCCCCTTGGTACCTCTCGCGTTGGGGAAGTAGTTAAGTTTACACGGCCTAGGTTGCAGGAGTCCCCCTATCTCCCTCGTAGGTTGGGCCTGAATATGCCGTAGTGGCGTAACCCCATTCTCTTCCCCCTTGGGGTTGCTCTTAGCCCACATTTTCCATTTTTTTTTGGCAGTCGCTTGTCTTGTTGTGGTTTTTCGGCCACGGCCCCACGGTGTGCCCCCCTGGGTTGTGTGCTAGTGGGGGGTGTAAGCAGACAAGCGCGCGTGTTCGCATCGTGGATACATAAATGTATGAATTGTTGCATTTTTTTGCTATTTCTGCATATTCATTACTTGATTCCATGTACATTTAGATTCCATCATGATACCACAATGATAAGATGATTGCCCTGTGCCTGTGCCTGTTTCAGAGGTGGGGGGGGGGGCTGGGGGGGGGGATAGAAAAGGACCTCCCTTTCTTTTGGGTCGAAAATCATGAATGTTTTGGTTTTTTTCGATTTTGAGCCGAAAATGTGTTTCCGGGTCCCGACTCCATGCGGTTTGTATGGGGTGGAGTGGGACGAGCGCTTATGCATTTTATGTGCTTTTCAGCCATTTTTGCTATGTTGACGGTTTTGGCGACCTGGGCCGGCGGCTGGGGACCCTGTGGTACCCACTCTAAGGGGTGTAAGTGGGGACGTTGTGACAGTTTGTGCCTACCAGAATACGAAAGGACGTTTTTTTGCAGTCTCTAGCCTTGCTTGGGGACGGTCACAACCCGTGTGAAAGATGTGAAATGACTGTTTCTACCAGTAATGGCTTGCATGAGTGAATGGGCCGGTGCACAACGTGCTAGTGCAGCTTTTCACCCATGGCCAAACCCTTCTGTTGCCCCTAGGATGTGTTTGGGTGATCATTTGGTGACAATACGGGTACTTGAGTGCCCACGGGGACCCACGTAGTGGCCATTGGGCCCATCTGGCCCGAGCCATGGGCCCCCCAAAAGCATCAAAATTTCTATTTGTAGGTGGTTGAATGACATTTGGTGTGTGCACAAACTACTTCAGCAGTTTCTTGTGCCTCTCCGGGTCAAAAAAAAGGAAAATTCTATTGCCTTCGGCTAGCGCACCTTGTAGAGAATCTACCCCAAGCAAGACAGACCCAAAATAGGGTAAAAACGGCATAAATACGGGCTAAAACATGCTTTACCTATCTTGGATGGTCATTTTAGGTGATCGCAATGTCAAAAAAAAAAGTTTGGGAAACTTCGATTTTTGAGCTGTGTATGCTGGAAATAGTGCACAAACAGGTTGTGTACCAATCCCGTTTGGAAACCCCCCCTCTGCATTCAACACCCGAATAGGGTGAAAAACCAATAAATACGGCGTAAAACATGCTCTAAATATCTTGGATGGTCATTTTAGGTGATTATAGATAAGTCTTGAAAACTTCAATTTTTGAGCTGCCCGGGTGAAAAACTGCACAAGCAAGTTGTGTACCAATCCCTTGCCCCCCCCCCCCCCCCCCGGCAACCCATTCCCAAGTGAAAACCGCATAAATACGGCTCAAACATGCTTTACATACCTTGGAGGGTCATTTTACGTGATCACGGTGTCAAAAAAATGAGTTTCGAAAACTTCGATTTTTCAGCGACCCAGGGTGAAAAACTGCATTAGCATGTTGTGTACCGATCTCGTTCGGAGACCCCCCCCCCCTCCACATACACACGATACCCTGATAAGGTGAGCAACACATAAATATGCTCTATGACATGCTTTACCTACCGTGGAAGGTCATCTTAGGTGATCAGATATCAAAAAAAAGTTTCAAAATATAGATTTTTGAGATGCCCAAGGTGAAAAACTGCACAAGCAAGTTGTGCACCAATCCCTTGGGAGAACCCCCCCCCATCCCAATACCCAAATAGGGTGAAAAACACATAAATGCGGCCTGAAACATGCTTTACGTACCGTGGATAGTCATTTTCCGTGATCACAATAGCAAAAAATCTTTTTCAAAAACTTCGATTTTGAGCTGCCCAAAGTGAAAAACTACCTTAGCAAGAAAAGTTTATAGTGTTTTCAGCACTGTGTTTTGCCTCTCCTGATGCTTGCTGTTGGTGTTGGGATTCCTGCTGCTTGTTTTTGGAGATGAAAAGCTTTGTTTTGATGAAATAAAGTCACTCCAAGTCACTCCAGAATAGCCCAAGCCAATAGTATGCAAAGAGAAGAGGATTCAGGATCAAAGCAAGAAGGGCTGCAGTGTAAACAGTGAAAGATGATTGGATATTCACAGAAACTGCAACTCAGGTCACAAATGAATGCATATTCACAAAGATAGCTGAAATGTTTTGGGAAAAGAGTTAGAAAACTGCCCCATGGTCACTCTCTCTCCATAGTGCCATCTCAGGAGATGTGCACTCTTTGTTTTGGGTCCCATATGTGCTGAGGTGGCATGGTATCTGGCGATGCGGTCACTGCCATGTCACATGGGATCTTCCTACTTAGCTAGGCTGACCAGGAATTGAACCCAGGACCTCTCAAAAAGAGGTGCCCAGCCCCCTAGGGTGCATACCACTAGGATAGCTAAGAATTCATGGAAAAACATAGAAAAAGTCATAGGCTCTACTTCAGGTATGTCAGTGCTCAGTCAACTCAGGAAAAGATGAATAGCTTCACATTGAAAGGGGATTAAGGGGTCCACTCCATATCCTGATTGGGTGTTTGGTTCCATAGGTCAAAATGTGTTATCACCAGTTTTGGTTGGACCAATACTAAGATGCAAATGCATGGATGCTCAGTGCATCTCTAATACAACTAGAGTATGCCTCAAAGCAATGGAAAAGCACTTTTTCTTACTCCCCCCTTGTGCTGTGGTGGCCACCACTGTCGCATTTTAGGAAAAAGGGAATTTTTCTTGGCCTTTCCTTGGTTTCCACATCTACTTTAGAATACCTACAGTTTACCTCACACTGAAAAATGGGCGCTCACCATGGCTGGCGCTCTTTTGCTGCTTTGTATGTAACATATCCTACAGAAGACTCAGCGCTCATGGCGCTGCCGGGGCTCCTGTGGCTTGGTTGGGTTAGTATGGGAGCATGCCAAACATGTGCATATGCATCCCTCCCTCCAAGACGCAGCGTCGACACAACCCAAACGCAAGACACAATATACACACTCGCATGGGTTCTCGTAAACCTGCTGGCGACCTGTGACCTGTCTTAGGGCGAAGGGAGTCTCGGAAAAATTAAATTTGCCCCTTGGTGGGGTCTTGGTTCTGCTCAGTCTCTCCAGGCACCTGCGTTTCGGCCCGAACACGGCCTACTCAGCGAGGCTGCGCGTAGGTATCTGCAGAGGCAGGAATGGGAGAAATATGGACGAATCCACGCAAAAACGAAGCGACGACACCAAAATCCGTCAAATGACGGCGTAGAATTTTTCTGAAACGACACACCTGGGCAGAATCCAATTGTGCATCAGAAGCACATTTTTATAGAAACTATAGTCATCTCTGGATTTTTTAAATCCAGAAATTCATACGCATAAAATGGCGGCGCGCAGAAGCGGCTCCTAGCGAAGCGCCGGAAAATGGAGAGATAATGGAATTATAAACGTATGTCTCACGTAGTCTTGAAAATGACGAGACACACATTAATAAATAAACATACAGATTCCACCCACACTAATAGAAGCTTCAAAAATTCAAGAATTCAAGAATCAATCGAAAAGACTTCAACGAATCAGGTATAAACTACAGGTATGCTCGTCTCGTATGCCGCATACACATTGCTCGTCTCGTGTCTCCGTGAACGAGCCTTGTAGCAGCGCTAACAACGATAGGACGCGATAGAGGGATTGATTAGAAAGATTGCAGATGATTAGCGGTCAGATCAGGGTGATTAGACATACACACAAGTGCATTGCAACGTTCTTCGCGTGCGCCCCTTTTTTTTCTTCTCACCTTGCTTCACTTCCCAGCGGTAGGTAAGGTGGGTACGCCCAGGCGGGGCCACCCCCTGGTGGAGTTCGGGATTGACGCGCAGATGGGCAGGTTTGCCCAAGATCACGTGCATACTCGTGCATGCACACACGCATTAAAGGGTAGGCCACGCGAAGTGCGCACGGTAAACCTTGTTTAGACTACCCAGGGGCTCCTCGGTACGTTCTTTAAGAGAACCTGAGGAGTCCCTTAAAGCTTGCTTGCTTGACAAGGGTAGCTGGTCCTCCAGCGTGTTTGCGGACAGTGTATTATAGGTCACACTGAGAAGGGTATAATACCTGGAGTGTGGCTTGGTTCCTCCGCCGCAAACGCCCTTTCATTTGCCTTTGTTTTACAGGTGGGCAGGTAGGGTGATTGGTGCAGCAGCCTTTTTTTTATGCCCTGCTAAACAAGGGCGCAGATCACACAAACAAGTAACTCCGCTCCGCCCGTGGCAGAGCAGGGAGTCCGACTTCATCGACATCTGCGCCTTGCACGCGAGAGCACTCCTCCCCTCCAAGCCCTAGCAGGGGAAACGCGTTGTGGCGTCCCCTGTTAGGCCACAGTTGCTTAGCAGCGCTGTGTTCTCTTGTCATTTCACAGGAGGGTCGCTAGGACCCACGACAACTTTGACTTCGCAACGCCCAGTAGAGTGTGCGTGTAGGAGTGGTAGTCCTGAGTGGGGGCTTGAGCCAGTTGCCCCAGTGCTCGCCCACCAGGATGGTGCCACTGTAGGGTGTGTAGGACCTGTAGTGCGTGTGTCACTGTCCCACCCGTTTCCTGCAATTTTAGCAGGGTTGGTGGGCTGTGGCAGTGGTTAGGTCAGTGTTTTGGCCACATAGCAAAACGGCGTTTTCAAGCCTTCATAGCTTTTGGCCACCCCTCCCTGTAGTAGACAGATAGGTAGGGAAAACAATACCTGGATTAGTACGCTGGGTATTCCCCAAAGGTTTTGCGCCAGCACAGAAATTGGGCGCATAGGGGAGGGGAGACCCGGGGCGTACCCCGTGGCATCAATAAGCCAACCCTCCAGGTTTAGCAAGGGCGCAGACTTGGGTATAATTAGGACACCACTTCTGCGGCTTGCTCTCAGGACCTTAGGACTAGCACACTCACACATACGCTTTGGCAGGTAAGGGTAAGGTTCAGTCCCTAGCTTTAGTCTTGGAGGCAAGCGTCTCAGCGAGCCTCAGCAACTCACCAAGGTTGTTCTGGGACAAGTAGTCAACCAGAACTGAGTTTAGGCGTCCCTCAGGTAGAACAAATGCAGAGAAGGGCTCCCAGGTGGCCTCTTCGACTCCAAACCCTTCCCAGAGGGTGAGGAAGCGCCAACCCTGGCGATAGCGGTGGCGTAGGACAGACTTCACCAGGTAGAAGCCCTCCTTAGCCATCTCCTCGGCGTTCATGTCGGGGAGTTCACCTTCAACTTCCATAGGGCTGGCTGCCCCTTGTAGGTCCAGAGCGGCGATTTCCTCGTCGTTCAGCTCCCACTGCTCCCCACAGAGGTCTTCAGGATCATGGTAGCGCTTCAGGTGTTGAGCAGCGCACACCAGGGTCCCCCCTAGACGGGGAGAACACCGCACGGTGATACGGTGTCCATCCACAGATAGGATCTTGTACGGCCCGAAGTATGGGTCATCGCTGGTAGAGCGTGGCCAGGCGGGTAGTCGACTGTGGTGCACCAGCACCCAGTCCCCCTCTTGGTAGGTGGCCGGTACACGGTGCTTGTTCTTCTTGTTCCACTGACGCTCCCTCACTCTCTGGAGCATAGCCTTGGCCTTGTCCACCTTCGCTTGTTGCTCTTGGACCCATTCACCCACAGAAGAATGGGTGTCCTCCGGATAGGGGGCATGTAGGAACCATGCCGGGCGCCCTAGGAATAGCTCATGGGGCGAGTAGCCAGTAGCAGAACTCTCTTGGGAGTTCATCATCAAGGATATGACGGGGAGTAGTCTCACCCAGTCTCTGGTGCGTTCAGTTTTGCACCATATCCTGACGTTCTCCTTCAGGACACAAATCTGTCGCTCACATAGGGGGTTGCTCGTGTGAGAGTAGGGAATCCCCGTAGACACCTGGACATTGAGGGATCTCAGGACCCTCTTGTACCAGCCAGTATCTGAGCGTACTCGTACGTCCTCATCGGAGTTGATCTCCTTGGGCGCCCCATAGACACAAAACCACTCCTCCAGGAGTATCTTGATAGTCTCCTCCCCGGTAATGTGCTTGGTACATGGGAACACCCTGGTAAACCTGGTCAACCCACAGGTTACCACGAGGGCGAAGTCATAGCCCCCGAACTTCGGCATCTCCCTGTAGTCCACGTATAGAACACTGTTAGCACAGTGTGGGATGGGCAGGGTCGAGTAGAGACCTCTGTCCCTGATATCCCCTGGTTTACAGGACCTGCACGGGCACTTGTCCACGATAGGCTGGAGTGTCTTCCGCAGTTGGTCGTCAGTCCACGTAGTGTGGAACCACTGCTTGAACAGCCTCAGGGTACGGTCAGCACCCACATGACCGCTGGACTCATGGGTCCACTTCAGCAGCGCTGGGACTCGGTCACTAGGCACCACAATGCGGTCCTAGTGCCAGAGGTAGCTCTTGTCCCTCTTCCACTGGTCCTGGTTGACCAGGAGGGGTTCAAGGCGTTTCTCCAGGCGCTTGTAGATATCCCCAAACTCCTTCAGGTACTCCGATTGTTGGAGTCCATCCGGGGGGCGTATCATGGTCATGTTCAGGTCCAGGTGTACGTCCACACGGCTGAACGCCTCCTTAGCCAGCGCTTCAGACCGGGCACCAATCAGGGCGTCGAAGTTGTTGCGGCTGATGTAGTCGGCGCACTCGTTCTTCACTCCCTGGATATGGTGTACCGTCAGCCGTAGTTGACTGAGGTAGGTCCACCAGCGACGTAGCTTGGCCTTCTCCGGTGGGGGGCCCTTCTGGAAACTGCGGACCGGTTGTTGGTCGCATAGCCAGACCACAGGGTTACTCCCCAACAGTCGTGCTTGTGAGGATAGCACCAGCATACCCGCGAGCAATTCCTGCTCATAGGTAGAGTAGTTCCCCCTGGCCTGATTCCACTTCCAGTTCCAGTGGCCCAGAGGTACTAGGACCCACTTGTCGTCAGGGTAGCTGTGCTTGAGGGTTCCATCTCGGTTGCGACCTTCCGTCCCCCATTGGGAAATGGCCGAGTCGAACTCCTCCTTCTCCAGTGCTTGCCATTGGAACAACGTTCCACCACCGCCCACATTGCTGGCGTCGGTCACCAGGATAATCTCCCCTTGTGCCCTAGGCACGCGCAAGCATTTAGCGTTGGCTACCTTGTCTTTGAGCTCGTCCAACGCTTGTTGCTCTTGTGGGCCCCAGCGCCAGGTAGTACTCTTCTTGATCAAGTCCGTTAGAACGGCGCTGGTGTAGGTGAAGTTCTTGATGTGGCGGCGATAGAAGTTGCACGCCCCAATGAAACTGCGTACATCATGAAGTCCTTTCTTGGGGTCTTCGTGTCGTACCTTGGCATCCATCAGGGGTTTGGCCTTAGAGGCCGCTGGGGTCCACCACCCATAGCCAACGTCAAACCCCAGGTACTGCATGGTCTCCTGCATGACCTTCCACTTGAACACCCTCCCCTGAGGGCTGATGAAGGCCAGTAGTTCCTGTGCGTTGGGCGTCAGGTCCACTTGCCAGAATCCGCTTCGCTTGTCCATTTTGGTCTTGTGGCGACAGGAGGCTATCTTCTCCAGGGTAGACTCCATATTGGGAATGGACCCTGAGTGGTTCAGCGTCTTCTTGTTCAGCTCTCCATAGTCCACTACCAGCCGTTTGGCTGTAGACCCAGGTTTAGCCACCAGGAAACAAGGGCTGCAGTGTAGGGGGTAGTACCCATCCTTGTACTCCAGGACTAGGCCAGCGTCGATACATTCTTGTATCTGTCGCTCGATCTCGTCGGCCTGCTCTTTAGGAGCTGGATAGGGTCTCCTCCGGATCTTGTGACCCACGAACTCGGGTTTCAGCTTGAGGTCCATCTGTACCAGCTTGTCACATGAGGCTGGAGGGGGTAGTTCTCCGAACACCTCCAGATAGGTCCTTATAAGCTTCTGTACCCGCGGGTCCAATACCTTGATCTTGTCCTCCATGTCCTCATCAGAGTGTAAGTTGCTTGCCCCTTGAATAGACGTCGGGAGGTGGTCCTCCACCGACTCTTCGCCCGCGGTAGCATCCTTCAGCCCTTGGTAGGCATACAGAAGGTCTTGTTCAACCATCTCCGGTGGACGATGGCAACATAGGCACGCTCGAGGGGGTTCACATACACATTCCTCCGAGAGGTCGTCCTCCTCTGGGGTCCTCATATGGGCGCCCCACACGCTCTTCATGAGCTTGAGATCCACCTCCCCTTGCCAGGTGGTGATCTTCTGTTCGAGGTCCTCCTTCAGTTGGGATAGGTCTCCCATACGTCCTTGCTTCAGTGGCCATGAGCTGCGGGTAGGCTTCGCGTAGCATAGCTTTTTCGCCACCAACTTCCTCTTGGAATCCACATACTCCCTGAGCCTGGATCGAGGGTCCAGCTCTTCATCCACGGGGTCTTCCACCCTCATGGAGAGTAGGGGTTTTAGTGGGGCGACGTACTCGGCGTTCTCCACTTCCTCCACACAGGTCTGCACGAAGAAGGCGTCGTGCTCAGTTTCGTCTTCTGAGTGGATAGAGCTAGGTAGCTCAGATAGTCCACACTCAGAGACTCCATCAGGAACAGGTACATGGCAGGGAGAGTTGGGGGCGTTGGTGTCAGTCACGACGTACTCATCTCCTCCGGGTGTAGTTTCAACAGCATCTGGAGGACGTAGTCGATCCTTCAAGTCACCCAAGGCGAGTCCGTCGCTTTCTCGCTGTATAGCCTGGACCAGAGTCGGGTCCAGATCCTCCCAGGGAATGGAGGTAAGACTTCCGTCCACCACGCTGAGCATACTCCCCCATCCGGGCTTCCCAATGGGCGTCTTGCGTCCCAGAGGCACGTAGATGGCCTCATCAGGTAACCGCACAGAGCTGATAGTCAGCTTGTCAAGGAGGGTTCGCCAGTACTCGTTGCCCCCATGGGCTCCCCAATCGGGGGAACACAGGACCATACGGGAACGTTCCAAGGCCACCTTGGTCAGCACCTTCCCCAGTTCACTGAACCTGGGGTTCCCGTAGGCCATCCCGAAAGAGGGCCACTAAAATTTGTAGCTGCAGTTCTTCCCCTTGCTGCAGTAAAGGTCCAGTACATGCTGCTTGTCGCTGGCGAACAACTCCACACTCAGGTCTTCTCGAGAGTAACCCAACTCCTTCAGACCTTGGTCTAGGACTTCCCCCAATAGTTGATAGTCCTCAGTTTTGGAGGCCGCCATCATGTTCGAGGGCTCCTCCTTCGATAGCCTCAGGTAACTCGAGGTATGTTCCGACTGCTCCAGTGGCACAGACTCTCTGCCACTGCCGTGGTCCACGTAGAGGAGGTAGGGCGCTTGCAGCGTCAGGGATTGTATCTGGGAGTCCTGTACGAAGAAGTCAGTCCCCAGTACAAAGTCGAAGGCTTTGCTTATGGTAGCACTCATCCTCGTAGTGCTTCCGCTTACCGCAGAATGCACACGTGATGGTGCAGCGGTAATGATCCGGCAGCTTCGCTTTGGCGCCGGTGTTCTTTTCCTGCTGCTTCCCCTGGACTACAAAGCAGTCTCGCTGCTCGCAGTCAGAGGCGTGCTGCGGGTGGCCCTGCTCGTCTCTGGCGTCACACCAGAATAGCTCCTTCACGTTCTCCATAGTACGGGCGTGGGCGTGCTTGGGGGTATTCCCCTGCCCCGGTCGGGACCCTTGGTACCCTTTGCCTCCAGAACCTCCACCACCAGGACGGTAGTTGTTCAAGTGTTGGTCACTCTCCTTCTCCAGCGCCATCTCCAGGAGCAGCACGCATAGATCCTCGTAGCGGAGGGATCTAGCCTTGCGCTCAGCCGTCGAACGGCACTCGTCCCATAGCTCTCGGGGGAGCTTGGCGCACAACCAGAACAGCAGGTCGTCGCTGCTATAGGAACCGGGCGTCAGTCGTCCAGCCCAGTGATCCAGGTCAGCCAACAGCTCGGAGACCCTGCCAGGTTTGGGGTTGTTGGGCAGCACGGGCAGGTTCTGGATCTCGGCCCTGATGGAGAGGTCGGTTTCGTAGGTTGGGTACTGCCTCTCCAGGGCAACCAACACATCGGCAAAGGTGGCGGAGTTAGTAACGATCTGCCTGACCTGCTTCTCCAGGTACTTGGTCTTGCAGCACTGCAGGAGCAGATCGCACTTCACTCGCCCACTAGCGTGGGTTTGGCCAGTCAGTCGTAGGAACCGGCCAAAGTTCTCAGCGAACTCGCTGAGGTCCT
Organism: Eutreptiella sp. 'Long Island Sound 2002'; assembly: GCA_964036045.1. Lineage (NCBI taxonomy): Eukaryota > Euglenozoa > Euglenophyceae > Eutreptiales > Eutreptiaceae > Eutreptiella > Eutreptiella sp. 'Long Island Sound 2002'. The sequence goes on from OZ038390.1 coordinate 23,750,950, forward strand.
TGCCTGTGAACTCAGGCAGGTTCACCACTATCTTGGAGGTGGCAATAGCCTTCGCCTCCTGAGCTCGGCGTCCTTCAGGGCGTCGGGTCTTCTTCTTCTTCTTCTTCTTCTTCTTACCCTTGGGGTCCTCAGGGTCATCGTCATCTGAGGGCGAAGAAGAATCCATTGACGGCGGCTCGTCATCGGAGGGGTCTCCGCCAAGATCACTAGAGCCATAAGGCTCTACGTCCACCATAGCCCTTAAGGCTGTCAGCCCCAGCTGGTCCAGCTCGGCCCTCGTCGAGTTCGTCACGTGGCTGTAGGGCGGCTGGGCCGTTCTCGGGACGAATGGACTTCTCGGTATTGCTGCAGGAGTCGGCATCGGTCGGCTCCTCAGGCTCCCCAGGGTATTTGTCAACCCTGCCGCCAGGTGGTTAGCCTGTACTTGGTGGGGTGACATTCCCACCGTCGTAGGTGACGCGTGGGACGGGATCATCAGGGGCTCCAGCTTCTCTCTGATCTCTTGAGTGAGATCGCCCACGATTTTTGAGGTGGCTCCTCGGAGCACCTCGTTGATCTCCGACCGCGTCAGGGACCTGTTGGAGGATCTTCCCGATCCTCTACTCCTGCCTCCAAGAGACTCTGGTCCTCTCCTCAACCCACTCAAGGGTGCATACCCAGGTGCATACCCACGAGCATACCCAGGAACATCCATATAGGTTCCAGTAGCGTGGAGTGGATGGGGATAGTCAGCTGCATACCATCGCGGCGCAGAGCTGGAAGCCACCGGCTCACTGGCAGTAGTTGCCTCATGGAGCGCAGTGGTAGGTGGGCCCATACCATAGGCGGGATAGGGAGGCATGCCAGTAAAGCCTGTGCCCTCTGCCATAGGCGGGTTGGTTGTGGAAGTGGATGTTGCTGCGGCTGGGAGTGTGGTGGTTATGGGAGAGGGTGATGCGTGGAGGCCAGAAGCGCTTGGTGCGCCTTCAAAGGTAGGGTCATGCGTCGGGTCTTGCCCTTGTTCCTCTCCTTCGTCTGCTCCTTCTCCAGCATCCTTCTCGCTCTCGTTCTCTCTCTTCCTCTTCACAGGCTGAGGCTGAGAGACCACTTCTTCGACAGACAGGGCCCCGAAGGCCGTCTGAAGCCCATCCAGGGAGTCCTCAGCCGTATCCACTGGCCCATGTAAGGGCTCCGCCGAAGGTACAGCGCCAGGTGCCGGCCTTGCCGGTGCCTCAGGCGCTGGCGGTGTCTTCACGTCAGCGTCCTCCTTTCCTGGATCCATCTTAGTCCGCCCTTCTGCTTAAAATTGCCTGTACTCGGAGCACTGGTTGTACGGCGCGGGGTCGCTGCCGGTGTACAGAGACAGGCTGCCTCTTGCTACCAGAAAAGTTTATAGTGTTTTCAGCACTGTGTTTTGCCTCTCCTGCTGCTTGCTGTTGGTGTTGGGATTCCTGCTGCTTGTTTTTGGAGATGAAAAGCTTTGTTTTGATGAAATACAGTCACTCCAAGTCACTCCAGGATAGCCCAAGCCAATAGTATGCAAAGAGAAGAGGATTCAGGATCAAAGCATGAAGGGCTGCAGTGTAAACAGTGAAAGATGATTGGATATTCACAGAAACTGCAACTCAGGTCACAAATGAATGCATATTCACAAAGATAGCTGAAATGTTTTGGGAAAAGAGTTAGAAAACTGCCCCATGGTCACTCTCTCTCCATAGTGCCATCTCAGGAGATGTGCACTCTTTGTTTTGGGTCCCATATGTGCTGAGGTGGCATGGTATGTGGCGATGAGGTCACTGCCATGTCACATGGGATCTTCCTACTTAGCTAGGCTGACCAGGAATTGAACCCAGGACCTCTCAAAAAGAGGTGCCCAGCCCCCTAGGGTGCATACCACTAGGATAGCTAAGAATTCATGGAAAAACATAGATAAAGTCATAGGCTCTACTTTAGGTATGTCAGTGCTCAGTCAACTCAGGAAAAGATAAATAGCTTCACATTGAAAGGGGATTAAGGGGTCCACTCCATATCCTGATTGGCTGTTTGGTTCCATAGGTCAAAATGTGTTATCACCAGTTTTGGTTGGACCAATACTAAGATTAAAATGCATGGATGCTCAGTGCATCTCTAATACAACTAGAGTATGCCTCAAAGCAATGGAAAAGCACTTTTTCTTACTTAGCAAGTTGTGGAGGGGCCCCATTCACTAGGCCATTATTGGTGGAATAGTCCTTTTTCGTCTTTGGCATGGGTTTTGACCAGCCTTCAGCAAAGCCACAAACTGCAAGATACCTTCGTTTGTATCCTAGTAGGCATATACTGTCACAACATCCCCACTCACACCCCTCAAAGTGGGTAGCACGGGGTCACCCTCTGTGGTGGGGCCCACACTTGCCACTGTGTACACCTCAATAATTGTGACAGCGTCAGCGATGTGACGGGCAGCATGCCAAAATTGTTCTTGATAAGAGAAGTGCCACATCCCCGGCGCTATATTCGAGAACGTGTCCTCCAGCACCGCGGCTCGGAAATGAACGCCTTGTACACCACCGCCGTGGCCTGATACAACGTGGGCTTGGCGACAGCTTGCATGCCCGCACTGCTGGCGGTACTGAACACCAACCCGCGGCGCTCGCGGAAGGGGGGCGCCACCATCAGCTGGGACCATGTGGATGGGAGGGGGGGAGGGATGCCCCCCCTTCTCCCAAAAATTTGGACAGAAAGCTGCCTGAAGGAGAAAGGCAAACACTTGTTTTTAGCAAAAACAAGGGTTTGAGCACCCCAAATAGTCCGGGATCGCTGTTGGAAAAATGCGTTTTGGACCCATTTTGGACCCCTTTCTAGTCTTCAAAGGGCCCATTTTCAAGGCTTTTTTGGATTTTCCATGGACCAAAACGCGCCACCACATGCTCAAAACGGCCTAAAAACACTTGTTTCAGCATCCAAAGTGATCTAGCAACAACAAAATAATTTTTTTTGCCCCGGGGACCCCGATGGAGCCCTCCGGGTGCACCGAATAACCACTGGTACGGGGGTCTACGCCTCTCGTTGGGCCATTCTGAGGCTGATAATCCAAAAAAGTCGGGGGTTGCGGGTCGACTGAGTGCCCTGGGAATTCGGTTTGGAGCCACGCGGTTTGGACCTATTCAAACACGAGCAACGAACATTCAAGCAATTTTTTGCCACTTTTGGGACGTGTCTCGGACATATCGTGGAGCCGAGAGCTGAGAAGAAGGGCTCTTGGCCACGGGGCAATCCAGGTGCACGTGCAGTGTTTGAACCCTTTGCCTTTGTTTGGCCGTTTTGACTAGGTTTCGGGGCCGCTTTGGGCCAAAAACGGCTGTGTTGGGGCACAAAATGCGCAGTTTTGGGAGAGCACCTCCCGACTTGGCGCCCCCGCCCCGGGGCGCCACCGGTGAGTTTTTTGGCTCAAAACTTGGATTTGGCAAGGGCATCACCTAGGCTCTAGGATGGCTAGAGTAGAGTACAGCCCGGAGGGATGAGGCCAAGCAATGGCCAAAACGGAAAGGAGAAGTGCTTGCTTGCTTGTTGTCTTTTTTTTTTTTGCAACAAATGTCCGCTTTTAGGCCCGTACCGGGCTGCAACGGGATGTTCAGGCTGAACAAGCTTTATGTACACACATGAGCTGACAGGGCTACTTGAGCTGTACAAGGTTAGCAGGCTAAGCAACCACAAGCAGGCCGATTCGGTTGCATGGGGCACTGTGGGCTTGGCGTGGCTGGGTGAATGCCTCGTGTGCTATGACCCAACCGCTGCGGCGCCTATGACGTTGCTGAATGGGCGAGGCGGCGGGGGGGGGGGGGGGCAGAGCAGGCTGAGGGCAGGCACAGGGTTAACCAGGAAAATGGGATAAGCAAAGCAACAGGCAAATCACGGAAGAGAACTCATCAAGTACGATTCTGAAACACGTGAAATCAGTAGAAAGCACCACCGTGCCGGCGCTCGAAAGACTGGAACTCACGGAGTAGGATTACCACTCGGAGGCGCGGCGCCCCTTGGCGGGGTCGTAGCATCCCATCTATGTGGGGTGGTGTGTGGGAATTGATACGTGCTTGATGTGGCTGAGGGAGGAAAGGTGGGGACATTGTGCGGGGGGGGGGGGGGGGTACTCAGTGCGCGGCTGAGAGGTGACCTCAGGGGGGCAGGATGGGGTGTGCTGAAGGAGGTCGCGCTCTAAGGCGTCCGGGGGAAGGAAGGTGGGGTCGCCTCCAAGGTGAAGTAAGGTGTCGGAAAAGATGTTAGAAATTTCTTTTAAATCAGTGGTGCGCTCGCCAGGTGTAGAGGGGTCCTTCATGGCCAGCGTGGGGGGCTCGGAGGGCCGCAGGGCTTCAGCAAGCGTTTTCTTAACCCTGGTGCACTGCACCAGGCACCAGCGTACCTTGGTGTTCCGTTGATTTTCTTCCTGCTTGGCACATTTGGAGACTTGGGCATTGACTTCGGCCATGGATGCACTGAACGAAGGGTGGGCGGGGTCGGGTAGAGCTCGAAGAGCTGCCTTGAGTTGCGTAATCTCACGGGGGTGGCTTGGGCTTTTGAGTTTTGTGAGGGAGTGAAAGACGTTGGCCGTCTCGCGTAGAACCTTGTCCATGAGACCCTGGACTGACTCTAGCGGCATATGGGACAGTTGGCCATTCACCTCATGGCACCAGTGAGCGAGGGGCTCGAGGGATCGTTGGAACAGTTCCTTTTCTTTTAACTTTCGGAAGATTTTCCGTTGGAGCACCGGTTGGTCACGAAATGGGACGGGGGGGGGGGGGCGGCGTGGCGTGGAAGGTGGCCGGGTGGTGATTTGACGATTTGTCATGTATGAGAATGTCGGCGGAAAGTGGAGTGATGTGTTGGGCCGCCGGGGGGGAATAGAAAATCATGTCTATTCGGGATTCACTGGAGTGATGTGGCTGGGGGTAGCGTGTGTATGCTCGGCGCGAACCATGAAAGCCATGAAAAGGGTCAACCAAGCGTGGGGGGGGGGGGTACCTTCCGGGCAAGCCAATCCCACGCGTGGGCGCTGCACATATTACATATTACCCCCCACACACACACATTAATGGCCCGTGCCGTGTTTCTTCTTTCGAAAGGGGGGGGTCCATTGACACGCTCACGGGGGGCCATTGACGCGAATTCTCATCAAAACTCCAAAAAAAAATATTTGTGTACGCATTTTCTAGCTTGTGCCATCAGTGTAAATGTGGTGGGGACCAATGCTTGGTACCTCTTGCATCTTTGAGGTGGCTGTGGAGCTCATGCTGGCCACCTTTTGCAATTTTTTTTATGCTTTTACACCATTTTTGTTGTGGTGCTCAACATTTGTTTCCCATGCCTTTCCTTCTTCACACATACAAGCACACAATAGCAAACACGAAGAAAACGCGCAACTGCAACTCCAGAAAAAATGATGGTTGAAACTGATGGCCCCAGGCCTGCTTCAAAAAGTTTCAGCACCATATACTTCATGTGCGCAACACTGATGTTTTCAAATAGACATGAATCCCATGCAACTGCAATAGGCTGACCGACGGAATGAATCACGGCACTTTGACCTGAGCAAAACATGCTGAAATCTGTGGCCCCAGGCCTGCTTGAAAAAATTTCAGCACTGTGAACCTGGCTGGATCACGCTGTGTTGCAAAGCTCCCAGGAGTTGATCACTATGGCTGTCAAACACTGCAGCAAAGCAGGGGCAGCTGGGTGGCACAATGCACTGCAGAAGAAATGAGCAGTAACAACATGGCTGGACCACTCTGCGTCTGAAAAGAGGTCCCCACTCAGCAACCAGAACGCACTGCTTGCCTGTCTACACATGTACTTAATGGGGGATCAATAGTCCGCTCTGATAGACTGAATATCCCTGCCATAGACACTTTCAGCCATTAGTTCGAAAGGGGTGCAGTTGGCGCATCACACCGTCAGGCATGGGCGTGAAAGGCAACAAAAGAAAGCGGGGCTGGGGGGTAGGAGTGAGACATTTGCTCCAGCTGCCATCATGTAGTCCCTTCCTCAAACCCGAGACCTTGGTTCCCCTGAAACATGCAATTGTGCACATAGGCTCTGGCCAACATGGCCGAGTTGCAATGCAGGCAAAACCAGACAATCTCAGGCTGCTCCATACGGGACTTGGAACACCGAGGAATGAAAATCTACATTGAAAAAAAAAAAAAACACGACACCAAGGATGGTGCCCATCACATGCCATTGCACACTCAAGAAACTGGGCAAAAAAGGGCAATTTGTGTGCAATTTGGTGAAAATAACTCAGGAGGGGGCCATGTTTCTTCTTTCAAGAGGGGGGGGGCATTAGCAAGGGGGGCCGTGTTTCTTCTTTCGAGAGGGGAGGGCCATTGGCATGGGAGGGCCATTGGCATGGGGGGGGGGGGGGTATGGCCGTCGATGGACGGCGTGATCATTGTGTTAAAGTCCCCTCCCAGGATGTGGCACGGGTATTTCAGCAGCAGGGGCTGGAGCGTTTGTTGTATCATGTGGCGGAAGCGAGCAGTGTGGGCATGAGCACTTTTATACGGCGCGTAGACGCTGGCCAGGAGCGTGGGGGGAGCTCCGGAAAGGTGGAGAAGCGCCGCCGCAATGAGGCCCTCTTTGTCGGGGTGGGGGAGGGGTTCGGCGAAGGGCCGGAGCTTGGGAGAGAGCACTAGGCATGCCCCGTGCTCGTGCTTTTCCGAAACATTGGCTTGCTTGCTTGCTTGTTGCTTGTTAGCTAGATTTAAGGGGAGAGGGGTGTAGTAACACCAAGGCTTCCATTCGAATCATGCTCAAACTGCGAGGTTCAACATTCCTACACTCCTACATCGCTGCAATAACCATGAGTTCGTAGTTCATGTGTGGGCCTTGCAGTAGCCCCTAGCACACTGATTCACAGCTTCCTAACCGTAGGAACAATACTCCATCCCTCCTGCATATGGACATATGGGCTTCATATGGCTGGTTATGCCGGAGTCAGTGGGTCAGTGAGGCTGACCCCCCGGGACTGGTTGAACCAGAGGCTGAGCAGAAACACTGCAACGAACAAACATACAAACGCCTCAGAGGAGCCCCAAGCCGTGCATGTGCAGCAGTCATTCCCCGTGCCGAAACGAGTGCCAACGTGGGTGTTCGCGGAAACGCCGCAACGAACAAACCAGTAACGCCCGTGCAGCAGGACTCAGGAATAGAAAAAATAGAAACAAAGTGGCCGACGAGAGGGAGATTTCTATGGACTATGTCGCCATACCCGCCAGCTACGAGCCCCCAGGATTCGAACCTAGGGAACCCAGGGAACTCCATGTGTAATGTGTAGTAATATATGTATATATAATATGTATATATGTATATATAACCCTAACCCTAACCTGTGTATATATAATCGACACCCTGCGGTGCCTGAAATGGAACTTGTTGTCCTGATTTGCTATGAGATGCACAAACCCACAGATGGCGGATCGCGAGCATTGGTCAGAATTCCTTAAAGTTTGGGTAAACAAAGATGAGTATATGTGGGCATCCAATGACCTTACAATACATGTCGTTACACAGACACTCGATGTTGGCGTCATTACGACAGGATAATGAAATCGCAAATGCATCCTTCCAAAATGGGGCTTTTTACCATGAGCATCTAGGTAAGTTTTGCGATGCGATCCGCGCCGGATGGGGGTGGTGGTGGGATCCTCTCCAACCCCCCCCCCCCTCCCCCCCCAAATGGACCGGATCGTGGATCGGACATGGAGGTGAAAAACAGCCCCCCCTCTGCCAAGCCTCGAAAGTTGATCGGAGTCAAAAGATTCACCAAAAACCGTGGCGCTGTGCGTACTATCCTTGCAAACAAACATGGCCTTCAAACAATGCATAAAGTTGACCACAAAAAAAAAGTCGAGTTTCTTCTTGATGCACAAGAAAAAAAATATGAAGGTCATGCATCGCTACAAGGCACACAAACAAATTGCAACCATCGCAACAACATCCACATCAACATGCCAAAAATCTAAAATGCATCACACTCGACCGGACAGGAGTGCATGCCATCAAAAATGTATCGCTGTGAAGCAGGGCGTTTCTTAACAGGAAAAAAATAACTCTGGGCTTCGGAACATTGACTTAGACAAACGGTCACGAGGACACTACCGGCTTAGTTGTGGCTGTGGGCGGTTGGTGGCAGTGGGCGGTTGGCAGTTGGTGGTTGGTGGCGGTTGCTGTCGGTAGGTGGTTGGCAATTGGTGGTTGGTGGGGGTTGGTAGTTGGTAGTTGGTGGTTGGCGGCGGTTAGCAGCGGTTGGCAGTTGGCTGTTGGCGGCGGTTGGCGGGTGGCGGTTGGTGGTCCCTGAGGGCGGTCCTTAAGGGGCGGCCCTTAGCAAAAAAGAAAGAAAAACTCAGGCTTCTTAAGAACCGCCGGCGCTGTGAAGCATCAGGGGCGCGCCATAAATCAGGCCACTAGCCCTTTCCTGAGGAGATACCCATCAAGCCGGATCGCGTTCTCAAAGGCGCCCTCCGGAGTGTCGGCGGTGACCCCAAACATTCCCCATCCGAGGGCCACCACTACGATCACCTCCAAGTACACCCCCTTGAGCGCCGGGATATCCTGTTTGGCACGGTCGAGGGCGGCCTGCACCAATGCGCAGGTCTGCCCCACTTTGGGCTTGATGCAGAGCATGGCGAAGCACTTGTCCCGGACCTGGGGCCGCAGCCCGAACATCCGCGAAGTATCCCCCCCGTTCCCCCTAATGTTCATGTCCTGGAACGCGTTCACCGCCCTCTCGAGGCCGTGGACGCTGATGGTGCCATAGGCCATGTCGATGCCACCGCGGGACAGCCCGGCGACTTTGTGCGCAAGCACAGCGATCTCGCAGAGGCCCCGCAGGTATTGCTCCTGGTTCAACCCCAGCACCGTGCCACCGGCTTCGAAGCATTGTTCTACGTAAGAGAGCGGCGCGTGCACATGCCCCGCCCACTGCGTTGTCTCCACCACTTCTTCAGAGCCTTGGTCACGTTTGGTGGAGAAGATCTGGAACAACTTCGTGCGATAGACCTCGCCGTTTCGAATGTGCACCGACGGGACGACTCTTCGCCACTGCCGAACGTTGGGCAAGTACACCTTTGCATAGGTCACAAAGGGCTCGATAACACAGGACCTGCGCTTCGATTCCCAGACATCGGCAAACTTCTCGAAATCGCCGGTGAGATCAAAGCCCTGCATGCCGACACCATCGGCCAGCCCCATGTCCTTCACAAACACCTTCTTCAGACCCCAGCGGTCACGCATCAGCTGCAGCGCAGTCACAAAGTTCTGTCGGAACTTAGCACCACCGCCCGTGTGAAATGCGATGGAGTAGCCAGGAAGGGACACGCTTGCAGTCCCGAGCACCTTGCCAAGTTGGGAGGCCTGACTCTCAGAACGCAGCTGCATGTCGTAATCCAATTCGTGCTCGTTCCCTGTGCCCAGGACCGGGATGGCCCAAGGCTCTGGATACAAGAAGCCTTTCGAGTTGAGGCGGGCGGTTGCTGTTGAGGAACTCGCATCCAAAGTGAACTTGAGGCTCTTTCTGCCGATCTTTCTGTGTAGCCACCCAAGGAACAGAACCGCCTCTGCGTCTACAACAACTTGAACAATCACTGTGGGGTCCTGCCGAAAAACCTGGATGATCATGTCAAGGGCAGCCTTACTTTCCGAGTTATGATCGTATTCATATGCCATCAGCAGCATGCGCTGGCAATTGTAGAATAGGAATTGATAAGATGCAGGCAACCTAATCATGCTTGGACCATTGCGATTGCGAGATGCACTTTCCTGCCAAGCGGACGAAAAACCACAGACTATATCCCCTCGTTGGGCCACTGCTGTATCACGAGCCTCAAACATTGCGTTGAACACTGCCCCCTCACTGCCCTCCGCAAGCTGCGTGAGGACGATTGCACGGGTATTTAGCAGCGATGGGGCGCTTGAAATCACCAGCCGCCTGGCCGTCGAGCCCGGAGACACCGGCTCCCAGAGCTTTGCAGCTGCTGTGTAGGCCTGATGGAACCCAGTGCAGCTCGGAAACAGTCCTTCACAGATCTTGTCCAACTGGGTGGCCGCGTTGTCCTGGAGAACCCACGGCCCATCAGGACCCCTCCAGACCATCCGCTTTGCCTCTCGTTCCAATACGGCTTTCACAACAATCGAGACCTTGGCGTTCTCTGTGAACTGAGTACGATCACTGGCCTGGAAATGGATTGTTTCTGTCGGGTTGGCTGCAGCGGTGGGGAGCCCCTCACTTGCAACGGGCAAGGCATGGATTGAGCCATGGAAGCCCGACCGTGGGGTGTGGCGATGGGCCAGCAGCTGGGCAATAATAGCCTCTTTGTTGTGCCGAGCCGAGGCCTCTGCCTGGGCATGAGCAGCCTGTGTTTGACCAGCACGCTTGCAGGGACAACAGAACATGGTGGTGGGCAAACTGAGAAGATAAATGCCGGTCCATTACGACCAACGCAACTATGGAATACTGCACCATCAGCGTCATGCATGGAGGCATGTGCACTGAAACATAGCAATGCACGTGCACAGTACAGCAGGGGACATGGAAGCAAACACGCGGGGATGCAGAAAACATGCTAGAGCCACATGCAGCGTCGAGACTATTATTCCACCTCATTCTTCCTCGCTTGTTTGCTCTGGAAGAAACCGCAGATGCGTTACGGTGGAGATTTCCAGCGACTAGAAACGGTTGCCGCACACAAATGAAGCGTGACCACCACAGTTACCGCGGAAACCAGGTGCTTATCGCCACGGCGATGGGCGGAAGGTCTCGAGGACTGGCAGAATTGAGGTCCGGTGCTGTTCATGTCATCGGTTTTGTCTGTACCACTGTGTAAGTCACCAAATCCCTGTTTGGTACTGCGAGCTTTGTCTTTGATAACACGTGCGTAGAAATGTCCAAGTATCATGGGGGGCCCACCGGGCCCGGTCCATACGCCAACTCCTTCCCGCTTCGGTGCCACATTCAGGGAGGTGGGGGTCTGGGGCCGGCCGGGGGGGGGGGGGGGTTCTCAAAATGACCGCCTCGTCGCGCTGATCATTTTGAGCCATGTATGTTACAGTAAAAAAAACTTTTGAAAAAAAGTTTGCACCCTGACGTTGGGGTCCCGGTTGCCGGGCTGGGACTACAGGTTAGGGAGGGGCAGGGTCAGAAATGTTTTTCATGATTTTCATCCATGGTTGAATTCTCCATTAAATTCTGAGTATTTTGAGAAAAGACACATGGGGTGAAAAAAGTTTTTTACCCCCTCCCGTAGCCAAAAATTTTTCTCTCTGGCGCCTCTGGCGCCGATGGTCCGGCACTTTGGTGCCAATTTCCCGGGGGGGGGGGGGGGGGGGAGTTGGCGTCAAGGGCCTGGGCCCGGCGACCCCCCCACGCCAAGTATTCAATAAAACTTTGTGTGGAGAGGGGCTACATTGTAGTCTGTATGTATGTGGGAGCTGCAACATAGGTATTGCAGAAGGATCTTGCAGAAAGCGTTGTCAACAGAGTTATTGTGGTGATAAGTAATAATAATAGAACTAGCAGTGGTGTATCATGTACGGCTGCAATAGTGACAAGAAGCCCAAGAGCTGAACCAAAGCATACATAAGCGTCAAGGAGACTTCACGAGGTGCAACTTGTGGTCTAGTTGCAGAGTACGAGTTCTGTTGCAGTGAACGAATTTTCGGAAGTACACTTTGTTGATGGCGTTGCTCACGATCCCGAATCCATGGCAGTTCCCCTAAAAGCATAACAGGAGACACTCACAAAATCATTTGCTGCAAATAGTGCTGGACTCGCTAAACATTTTCTCCCAGTCACTGTCAATGTTCTTCTGATCTTGGCATCTGTCCTTTCTATCGTTGTCTATCGGGGGCTTTTGTGACTACTACCAATAATTTTGTCTATATATACCATTCTAGAGCACCACAATGTTGCACAATCTGATGTTTCACCCCAACCCCCCTCCCCAAGCCACCCAAGGCCCTAGATTGCAACCCTGCTATGTAGGTTGGGTACGTTCCAAACTTTGTGCACAGCGCGCGCACTGCGCGCAATACGCCCCCTCTGGGCCACTTTTGGGCCAATGTGGCATGATGCCTCTGCGGTGCTCGTCTGCTCGCGTGGCATCAAAGTTCAAAATAGTCTGGTAGACACTGCCACGAATTTCTTGGGTAGTCTTCCAAGCTTTTCTATGAAACCGTAAATCTTGCTTCAGGGCTCTGCATATCATTATTGTCAAGTAGGGGACCCTGCCCGCTTCCACATCCTCTTGCAAGCACACACGCTCAGTGGTAAAGTTGTTGCACGGTGTGGGCACTGTGTGCATACTGCGCACGTAGATGCGGGGATATTCTGCTACCATGTAGGTAGGAGTAGGAACTTTGGGGTTCACCCCCAGCAGAGTGAGAGGCACTGGAATGGGCAAAATACATAATATGAGTGACCACAACACCCTAAGATAGTGATGAATATCCATATTGACTTCTATATCTCATGGTATTCGCCGACATCCACAACTTTGCACTGCATGCAGGCCATTCTCAGTGTTTTCCTCGCATGCTTTGCGAGCTTCTGTGCTTGCTTGTAATCTGGGCCAAAGCAAGCACTCTCCCCGTGGACCCAGCACCTATGTCTCCTTTTCACGCTGTGTCAGTGTTATTCTGTCCTTGTGTTCCCTTGAAGGCTCTGTTCAACTGCTCTCATTCTCCAGCCCCTCCACGTCTTCGGCCGCGAGTATGGCCTTGCGTACGTACTATCACAACTCCCTTTGGGTGTGTCGGATGCAGGTCCGGCAGCAGGGTGTCTGCTCCCTAGTCTAGGCTGTGGCCAACAACGAACGATTCGCTATACTTCAAGAATCCCGGGGACACAAAATGGATCCCAGCACCTTGTCGAAAACTGGTAGCAGCTTGGTCGTGTTCAACTGGGCTGTTCCAGACCATGCCCACGCTCTTGTGTCCACCACTAGCGACCTGCGTTCCTGTGGCACCTCTGTTGCAGATTGTGGGCTCTGGATGAGCGTGCACCAGGCCACATCCATGACCAAGGTGCTCGTGCAATAAGCTGCTTCCAGTGCCATCCACCTGCCATTAGCCCTTATGGGAGGGCTCATTTATGCAGAAATGAAATTGCGATGGAGGGGGGTTCTTAATGGTCAGGTGTGGACTCGCCACTGGGCTCCGACCGCGCCTGCCTCACAGCCTTCATCGCCATCTCAATTCCAATTTGTGTGTGTCTCTGTGGTCACTTTCCAACCTCTTGATCCAAAGTTTATTCGGTGGGTCAGATGTGTTCTCTCGGGTACTAGTTCCGGGAATATCCCGAGGCACTGCACTGGTGTGAGTTTGGGGCGTGGCTCCTTGTGTTCCTTGTTGGCCCGAGCCTCGCCTTTGGCATGCTTGCTAACACTGGCCCCTCTCGGCCACACACCTTCGGTTTGGTTGGTTCCAGGGCACGGGTGGTACGGGGAGATTAAGTGTCAACCAAGTTGGTCGCTGATAAACCCCAGTGGGAACAGGATTGTTTGGGGTCAATGAACACACAGCCATTCAATGGGTGGTGGGGAAAATGGGGGGTTTCATGGAGTGAACTCCGGTTGTCGATGCATGTCAGGAGTCCTGCAACATGACCCATCCATGCTGCAGGTAACAATGGAGTCTGTTCCCGGTGACCGTGGTGCAATCCATTGGTCATCGTTTTGCAGTGGGGAGGGAATAGGGGCCGGCGAGCTCTGAAACAACACTTGCGGGGTTGGCGTCCCTGTTCTCGGTGAGCGGGAGACCGCTTGTGACCGCCAACGTGATCCTGAAGTGCTCCTCCCTGTCGAAAGGCAGGGTCTTTTAGATGTTGGTGTGCAGTCTTCAAGGTCCAGGAGGGGGGTTGCCGTGTGCGCCATGGCTTGCTGTTCCCTGTGTGGAGGTGTTGTTGGTTCCTGGGGGGGGGGGGGGCTGCGTTCTTCTGGGACCAAACTGGAGCCTCATCCAGATCCGACTCACGCCCATCCTCATCATCATCATGTGGGGCCAGTTGTCTACGTGTGGTGACAAGCCCCCTCCCATCCCATCTCTGCTGTGTGCCGAAAGCAGCATTTCAGCATTCCACTATCAGCATTGGTATTTCCAACAATGCGCACGTGCGAGGGCACATGCATCCAGCGAACCTCTTGCCCATCCGTTGCGGCAAGGCTGGCCCCGTCCACAGATCCCCCCCCCCCCCTCAAGAATCATCACCGGGCTTCTGGGGACAATGGAACTCTAGGAAAATGGTGAAGTATTTGATACTACAACAGCCCCCAACCGCAAGGCAAACACCGGAGACTTGGCAGGCCTGGATGAAGTTGTCCGTCCCACCAAAAGCAGCACACCTTTCTGCAAACAGCCTTGTGCAGTAAGCTCCATGTAGGGACTAGGCTATGGAACTGGCTACCCCATGCTACCCACTGTGTCCTTGATGGCCACCCAGAGGATGTGCAGCACGCACTTGTAGGATGTCGCTTCCTACCCCCGGCCTTTCAAGTGGCCAAGCAATGCATGGGCCCAGCGGCGTTTCAGGATACCCCAGAGTCGGATCCCAGGGTCATTCTTGTGGATATGCCTGTTCTATCACCGCAATCCCCACTTGGACTGATTTAGTGGACGGCAATCATGGCATCATGGAAGCTCCAAACTGCAGTAAAGTTTAAGAATGTACCGTAGACCTGGGAAATGTTTTTGACACAATGGCACTGTATCTTGAGCAAACGGTACGAACTCCCGGCACCCACCTTCCCACATGGGGAGAGTAAGGATTTTCACGCGGCAATCACCTCCCTGAAGAATACCCCGTCCTCAGCCACCCAAGACTCATGCAGCAGACGACCCGCTCCCCCCGAGGTTGCACAAACCCCACCCCAAGAGACGGAATAAGGACCTGTATGGGGCGGCAATGGCTGCGGAATACCAACGAGTCATAGATGAGTAGGTGGCTGAAGGATGGGAAGCTATATATCCCGATGGATCCTCTGAAGTGCATCCTGGGGCTGGCATGGTAGGGGGATTTGGTGTATACTTTGGGGACAGTAGAGACACAGCTCAGTGCATACCGTTAGGCGAGAAACAAACAAATAATCGGGGGGCCCTATTGGCGGCTATTCACGTGATCCGACACAGGACACCGCAAAAACGTGCCCTAATTTGCTGTGACTCCAAACTTGTAATAATGGGAGCCACTGGAAAAGCTAGCAAATGGAAAAGACATGGATGGCAAGGCTCCAGAGGACCATTAGGGCATGTGGATCTCTGGGAGCAACTACTGCAAGAAATTGCCAAGGCGGGGCGGCGCTTTGTATGTGGAGTGCCAGGTGGGCGGGAGCATGTCCTGTACTTGACTCGCTCATTGTGCGATGCGTGTGACTCCTGCTCTGATTAATTTCGGTGAGAGATACGTATTACCATTTGTCTCCCTAAAGAGGACATTATGCCAGCAGCCGAGCCGTCGGGCTCGCTCTGCGTATGGGGGAAAATGGGGGCATGCTTGCGTAAGATTGAGTATGCCTTGGCCGACATTCCCAAAAAAGGATAAGTGGACCAGGGTATAGGCCCTACGGTGACAGCATGGCAAAGGAGAAGGTAAAAGTGATTGTAAGGACTCACAACACATGTCGACTGCAAATATGTCCTTCATTTCAGTGTAGCCGTGACTTCATGTGGTTGTCATGTGCAAGATTGTGTCAGAAGAGCTGTTGGAGGGCTTTGGAACACTGTTTGCAATGCTCCAACCGTTGTCACCGTTGCGTGGTCCAGCCAAAAATGGCTGGTTTTACCAAATTGACATGGGTTTGGGAGGGCACCTCTTCGATTGGCGGCCACCACCTGCGGCGCTCCAACGCTGGTTTTTGTAATGGCTCATGCCAATGCCAAACACAGCCCCAAAGCAATGGGGTAGTGCTGTGGTCAAAACGGCTGGGTGGTGTGTGTGCTTGCCTGTTGTCAATGCTGTAGCCCACCGCAGAGCCAAAATGCAAAGGGTAGATTCTGGCTGTGTGGAACAAACCGGCTGACAGGTGCCTGAATTCATGAGCAAAAGGCCTCCATGACGGTAAATTAGAAAGCCCTCCTGACCAATTTCCCAGTTAAAGGCAAACTGGGCAATCACCTACTGCACCAACTAAAGCATCATCACCCATTCCACCTTTATTCACAGAGATATACAAAACCCCAAAACACCAAGCATATAGCTCCCATTCCCTCCCAACACTTTGATTGATGGACCTCACCTCGACCCATTACCTCAGTAACCACGTCACAGGCTCCCCAAGAACCACGTGACACGCTGTAACTGCACATGGGGGTATCCACACCGCAATGAATATCTGACAAAGATATGTACCTCAGAAACATGAACCCCACCTATTCACTTCTCCTTGGCAACAGTGGTGTCACAAAACACCACACAGAGCCTGCCTGCCACATGAACGAGTTAATGCTGTTGAAATCCGGAGTGCTGCCGGCCTGTTGGGAAACAAGGACAGATAAAGCAGGACACTGACAAACTTAGTTCAGGAAGCGCCTGCTGCTGAGCGTCTTCGGTTCAGGCCTCACAGAGGCACGTCGAATCAGCATGATAGATGCAAGGCGTTGTGCTACGGCAGTTGCACCTTCAGACTTGTTGCAGAGATGTATCAAACATTATGCACAGAGTGTACTCTGTACTCTGAGTGTTGTTGAAATCTGTGGTGCAACACTGGAGGTGGTGGGTTAGCAGGAGGGAATCCAAGCGGGCTGCGGGCACTTCGAAAGGGACACTTCTGATGCAAAAAATGGAAAATTTGGCAGGGGGAGACTGCAGCACGCCTGGACAGTTTGACCTGGTGCATATGCAGAACTGCACTAGTGCATACTGGGAGGGAAGCTGCCGCAAGAAAACTTTGCAAGAGAGAAGTTCGGCAGCATGTAACCAGCCGAACTGAAGCCCCGCGTGTATGGCTCTGCAGCAGGAGGGAAATCAGTCTGGTGCTGCAACGGAGACATCTTGGTTACTATTGCGACGCTTGCCAAATGGCAGCCCTCGTACGCGTGGCCCAATATATAAATATGACTGATGCCGTGCCTTTCTTTGCCTCACTTCCCTGCGACACTTTCGCAACCTCTGACAGGAGAAAGTTGGAAGGCGTGTGGTCGACCCATCAGTCAGCCTTTGGATATCAAGGCAAACTGTCCTGCCTGCAGAAACCATATTCTGTGCAACGTGCGTGGTCGGAACATCCCTTTCGCTAGGTGCCGCAACGGACATGGTTGAACAGCGGAGTTCCCCCTCTGGCGCGAACGGAACAAAACTGGGGTGCATGGGCCTTGTGTGATCAGCCTGCAGAGTTCCCACAAGACATGCACTGCACATGCTGCTAAAAGTAGGACACAATGCAGAAGCAGCATACCAAGCACACTTCTGAAACAACTGCAGGGCGAATGCTCGGCATCGCTTGGCACAAGGCTCGAGATTGAGCTGCATATCGACTTGCCCTTCCCTTGTCATTCTTCACGGGAAATCCCCCCCTCGTCTTGGGGTTCGTGTAACCGCCTGCCCGCCCCCTGGGGATTCTGCAGCTCAACCCAAACCTGGCCTTTCCACAACAACTGCACTGTAACTCTTTTTGCCGGTGCGTCCCATAGATTCATTTGGCAAATGACCAGCCCCCCCCCCCCCCCCCCATCAGGGAAGTTGGTATCTAAACCCAGTACAAATAATTGCACCATTTTGAAATTAGGTTAGACACATCTGGAGCGGACGTGCAACGGAACATCCCCTCCGCTAGGTGCTGGGAACGGACATGGTAGAAACAGCGGTGTGACCGCCTCTGGCACAAATCAAACAAAACTAGTGCCTTGCGTGGTCAGCCTGCAGGGTTCCCAGGAGACGTGCACTGCACATGCGGCTAAAAAAGGGAGGAACCTGCGGATAGCAAAGCGGTCCACTAAGAGCTTCAAACCCTCGAGGCACATAAGTGTGGTACATTGTTTTTTTGCGTCTGGCACCCTCCAGAGAGCTCTCAGGGAGGGGGGGGGGGGTATGGTGAAAAATGAACCTCCTGCCCCCCCATGAACGACAATGACTGCTGCGTGCTATGGAGCTCAGAACAGTCACCAGTCTTATCAACACCTTTGGTTGACGGCCTTTTGTCACCTTCTCAGTTTCATTCACCAAAAACTCTGAGTCACGGCCCTCCCCCCTTCCCTTTAAACTTATCCTGGTCCTTTAAAGTGCCCAGAGGAGATACGCTTTCAGCATTTCTGCTGGCAACCCCAGGAACCAGCGGAGTATGACCACAGTATGATAGACCAGGGCACTGACGAGATGAAGCAATGTGCATGCATCAGATTTGTCTGCCGTAAGAAACCAGCGAGCGCACCCGCCAGCACCTGCAGAAAAATGTCTGCGTGGGACTGGGAGGCAGTGATGTGTCTGCATAAAACCGGGGGCTGTGAGATGTTTGAAAACATTCAACAAAATGTTCTTCACATGGCAACTTCATCGGTCACTGTGCGTACGACTGCAAATGGCTGCCGACTGCCCTATTAATCTCTGCCCTTGCCCTTGCCCTTGCCCTTGCCCTTGCCCTTGCCCTTGCCCTTGCCCTTGCCCTTGCCCTTGCCCTTACCCTTGCCCTTGCCTTTGCCCTCTTCACCTGCCTCCATCACACTTTGCCGCCTCCTCAGGCCCAAACCACCGCCCATAGGACGACCCTTTCCTTTACCATCACCTTTGCCTTTGCCTTTACCTTTGCCTTTACCATCACCTTTACCTTTGCCTTTACCTTTACCCTTACCTTTGCCGCTGCCATCGCTTTCATCCTCATCCCCACTCCCATCATCCCCGCTGCCCGCATCGTCGTCGTCATCATCATCGTCATCGTCATCCTCACGCAATCTCTGGCGTCCCACCTTCTGATCATCCTCTGGCTCCCAGCCCAGCGCCTCAGCCTCCTCTGCTCGCCGGTACAGCCTTTCCAGCTTCGCTCGATGTTCCCGGTCCTTCTTTCTAGCATGCATCTTATTCCAGTACTTGATCTGATCGAGCTTCTTCTCCTGCTGTTCCGTGTCATGCGTCATTGTGCATTCATCGCCCTTGTCGCATTGTCCTTTCATGAAAGCGAAGCACAGATAATCAGTTCTTGGACACTCATTCGCCATGTGGCCCTGGGTACCACACTTGTAGCACATGCGTGGAGCTCGATGCTCCTTGCAATACTTTGGCTGCAGATGCCCCTTGCGCTGATGCACCTTCTGCTCTGCAGCGGTCACAACAAACTGCTCCCAGCAGCGTTTGCATTCCAGTGTGATATCGCCGGAGACTGGATCAACCTGCATGAACTTCGCCTTCTTGGCAGGACGTTCATCGTCTGCAAAATCCGACTGTTTCGCTTTTTTCCTGGGCAGTGCCATGCTCAAACCTAGGAGAGGACAATCTTATGATCTCCATTCAGGAGCACAGCCCAGCACGAAACCAACGCCAGCAGTAGTAACCACTTCCCTTACAGCCCTTAACAGTGATTCCTGAGAACGGAAGACGGCCCAAAACCGCGAGAATAGCCTAGCACAGCGTCACAGAGCCCCACACGAAAACCAGAGTTATTTGCGTGACTTGAGGTTCATAAATCAAAGGGGTATTTGTTTGCTCCAAATCCTCCCTCCCATTCTGACATCCTCAGATCAAGAGGGAAATACGCCCTGATGTCACCATCAGCTATGCAGTTCAAACCCAAACCCTCAGCTTCTCAGTGCATGACTACATCAGGTGCGGAATGGAAATTGGGTGCTAAACCAATTCAGAGTTTCTTAAGGCAATTTATGTGTTTAACCTGCATTACCAAATAACGGCATCAGCAGACATTGGTAGAAATGACTTTGCGTTTCGCTGCCTTGTCGTGTTTGGATACTTCTTGGTGCTGGACGATGCGTGTTACCAGTGCTGTGTCATGTCAGCCACAGTCAGCAAGAGGGCTACAGCCAAAGAGGCGAAGCGGCAAGGCCTCTTCGGCATTGTTTGATGAGAACGGACTAGCTTTCCTCCCACCTGACCACCCCTTCCGACAGTGTACTGTCCATGCGTTTGAGCCGGACTCTGGGCTCACAGTCCTTGGGATTCCTGTCCACCATCCAGAGGATTCACTTTTCCTTTGCGAACTGTTCAAAAATTAGCTCACCAACAATCGAGAACAAGGCTATCGCTAATCTTCCCCACCCAGCAACTTCTACAGTATACAGGCGACGCTTGTTTGGGAAAAGTGTCTCCTCCGCGTCTCCACCAATATGCTCTTGGCCAATACCCAGCCAGTGTGCATGAGTCGTTGCAATGCTGGACCACTTGCCCGCGCCCCTCAGTGTATGATGTGTTGTCTCCTGCCTTTTTAAACACATTGATTCCAACAGCAATCAACCTGGATACAATCCTGAAACCCTGATGCCGTATTAAGTCCTTTTCTATCTACTATGCTCCGAAAACCTAATGCTTGCAAAGTGACAATCCACCTCGAGGGGAAAAGTATTGTTACCACACAGGTACCATAGCATGCATGAACATCAGCGAAGATTCTGGCACCAAACTTGTCTGAAGGGGCAACCACCACTGTCGACAAGAAGGCTGTGGGCAGTGCCATTGGGAGTTGGCAGAGTTAGTATGGCCATTTGGGCGCCGCGCTTGGCAGCATTTGGGTTCACAAAGTCCTTGGGACCAAACCTTCTATGCCTCCATTGCCCTCGGGGATGGGCATAAGAAGGGGGTCAAATTTCCGGTGGGGGTGGGGGTGGGGACAGGGGGTCGGGCTTCATGTCACTCAGTGATACTTAAGAGTGACACCGCTATGCCTATGGTGGAGCCCTTGCACTGCGTGTGCACTGCGCACTACTGTTAGACTACCTTCCCCCCCGAAGAGGGCTGCAATCACCCTCATCACCGGAGACGTCGGGAGGGACTTCCAGAGATGGCAGGGGTGAATCAATCCTGGGGATACCAAAGGAAAAGGAGTCCATGGGGCATCCATGATTGACGACCTGCACACCATCTTCTTCTCTTTTTTTTTGTTCCGACACTGGTGAGTTCAGCCATCAAGGCAGACAGTGTGCTTAGGCAGCACTGGCCTAGAGGTATGTACAGCAAAGTCAGCTTAGCCACCGGGTTGGATGCGGTTCAGGCAGTTCTCCACAGAGGGAGAGCCCAATGGGGGCGCAGGACCTGTATGTACTGTACACTCCATGCAGGTGGTGGGGCCTGCCACGACCACAGAGGGTCAACACCTAGAAAAACTGCGAAGTTACGACTGCATCAAAACGACCTGCACACCATCTTCGTCACAATGGCCCACCACCTTTGCAGGAACTTGAAGCCCCGTCGACCTAGTGTAGAACATCTTGCCCCAAATGGTCAACTCCATAACAAGTAGCAGGTAACAAGTAGCAAAAGAGGTCTTAGGATACAAGGGGGTCCCCAACAAGGGGATGTGCATGGCTACAATGGCAACATGGACCCGTGCATCACCACCTAACAATGGAAACAAGCCAGTCCAACATTGCAAGAGGGACCAAGTCTCCTCGATGTTAGGCTATGCCTTTCCCTTTGCAACCAGAAATCAACCTAGAAAAGAGAGCATGCGGAGAAATGAGCAAAAAGTGTGAAAAAAAAGGGTGAAAATGGGTTAAATTGGGTGAAAACCCAAATATGCCATACCCCGATGCAAAAGAAGCATGAAAAACCTATTGTCGAACAACAATGCTGCCCCCGAGAAGGCCGGGGTGAGGCAGCCACTTTTGATTCTGTCCCCTTTGATGGAGACCCCCGAGAAGCACCAGAACAGAAGTCGATTAGCGGCTCCAAAAGGCAGCGGAAGTAGACGATTACTTGCGGTGCACATGCACGTGCATAAGACGTTACGCTATGGCGGGGGGCTTGGGACGAACGCAGTGCAAGCGGCGCCTTGAGAAATGGATATTGTAGTGAAAGTTGTAGATGGGTCTATCCCCGAGGGAGCGTTTTTTGGGGTGTGAAGTGCATGCGTCAACCGGTTCCACACATTGCCGCAAAACACACAATAACACACAACCATAGTGTGACAGACGATGTACGTGTTGTTGGCACAACCGAAGTTCCGGGATTGGGCACCCCGTGAAACACGAAACAACGCGAAACGACCGCATTGTGGGATTGGGCTCCCCATGAAGCGGTGCTCCGAAACGCGAAACGATTCGAAACCACCGTATTGTGGGACTAGGCACCTCATGAAGCAGTGATGCGAAACGCGAAGTAGGTCTGCCAAGGCGGTCAGGAACACACCACACAAGTCCGGATTGGGCATGTAACTTAGACTTGGAACGGACAGAAAATGGATTGACAAAGAATGGCAACCATATGTTTTTAGTAAAAAAAACAAAGGGTTTTCTAGTACAACCAAACAGCCAAATAGTTGCGTTGCGCGTGCATTGCGCGAAAAACGCCCCGTATGACCGACCCCCCTTCCACTTTCCACACCTGTGCCTGGGTTCATCAAAGACCATCGCTTTTTCGATTACCAAAAAACACATAGCAAATTCTATTGCCTTCGGCAGTGCACCTCCAAGAGAGGCTGTCAGTCAGTTAGACAGGCCAGCAGTCAGTCAGACAGAAACACACACGTTGGGTTTTTTGTCAGTGGCAGACACGGGTGCAAGCAGTGGGGAGAACGATTGGTCTCAAACTTGGCAGTGGCTGAATGGTAATGCGGTTGGCCGCAGAATTTTAGGTCGGTGGTTCGAACCCTGCTGCGGCGAATACGGCAGCGGCGCCGCCGCCGGCGTCTACCCACCACGATTCGAACTGCCAACCTAAAATTCTGCGGAGAGATGTGTTACCATTCGACCGGAGGTGGATGTGACACAACTGTGTCTGCCATTGCTTGGAGCCTTCTCAGCGAAAACTTTTGACCCCCCCCCCACCCCCCCCTCAAAAAAGTGTTATCCAGTTTTAGGGGATAGAGGCCTCAGAATCAAAAAATCCATTGGGGGATGGTCTTATTGGGAAAAATAATGATTTTACAAGGGGTTGGACATCAAATAGCATGCCTTGGGGTATGCTACGCGAATGACCCCAAAAAGGGGGGGGTATACGACGCCCACACCTACGCTTGATCTAACAACCTCTCTTCGAGGTGATTATGGTTGCCCGGAATTCTATTGTCCCATTTTGTTGCTTTTACTGACAAAGAATGGGGCACCACAACCACAAGAACAAGCATGATGCCCACACCCTAATAGACTACCTCTACGGAAATTACCAACAAAAAGGAGAGTCCACATTTAGCTTGGAACTTGTGGCCAACTAGACGCCTGTTGCACTGTTGCACAGAAGCACAGCCTGGTCTCAGCACAGCATTCCAATTTGAGTGTTGGTATCTCTGACCTGGGCCATGCTTGCGACTAAGAGAGAAAGGGTGGCAGGGTATCTTAAAACTGCAAAGAGTTTCATCAGTTTCTTAGGGACGCAGTTGCCCGGACTTTAGGACTTCCGCCCCCCTCGCCAGTCCCAATCCAGTGCAGAACTTGGTTGCACTCCAAGCAGATGCTAGATGCTGTTATGGCCAAGTTCTTGCATTGCGTGCGCACTGCGTGCATACTGCGCACGCAGAGGCTGAGATACTCACCCAAGAATACCTATCACCTGTCTAGTAGCACGGCGAAGCAGCAAAGCCCACATGAGAACAATGAAAATGCCTTCAAGGGCCTTCAAGGGCACCAAACATCCACATGCAGAACTACGCATCTACACATGCATAGGTTCATCAATGTGTAATTGTACCTTGCCATTTGTGGTTTGGGAGCTGATCTTGGCGAGCATCCTCAAAGCTTTCAAACATGATTTCCTTCAATGCTTTCCATCTCTTGTCTTGCGTGGTGCACCTTGACAAATCAAATATGCCACATCCTAAATGCTTAGGAAGCTAAAAAAAACCCTAGTACGGAACCAAAAACTTGTGAAAAGGGGCCGAAACTAGGGTTCAAGTATTTGTCGACATCCAAAACTTCGCACTGCGTGCATGGCATTCCCTATGAGCAAAAAAATCTCAAGCACACATGCCCCCCTTTGCCATTGCAATGCGCTCCCACTCACCTCACTGCTTTGGCCATGGGGTACACTACAAAGCCTTTCTTTTCTGTTTTCGCTGCCACTTTGGGTTTGGGCATCCCAACACAATGCAAGCTGCTGGCAAATCCAATCTTTGTGTCATGACATGCTTCACCAACCAATGTCCCTATTGTGTTCTTGAAGACCGCGCGGGCTCAATACCCAAATTTTCAATATGCACAAGGATCACCATAATGGGGGACGGGCAATGGCACATTGGCTCGTGCTTTAGTGGCTCGTATATGACACAACAACCAGTAAGCCCAGGCCAAAATCAAACACCAATTGCTCAGACACATGCTTTTAACATTGGCGTTTATGGAACCCCTTTGCACGACGGCTGCATTTCAGCACAGCAACCCCATTTGAGCATTTTCTGACCGATATAGGTACTTCTTAATAAAACACCCAGCACACCCACCCACAGGGCACAGATGAAGCCTCAGTTTCATTTTGTCTATTTGGAGTTGTGGAGGGTAAATGCAGTCTTGTGGGTGAGCGTAGAATTCCCCCCCTTATTGCTCATGGGTGCAGCACTCCGCCCCCACGGCATCCACTCCCCAGCCAGCACCAGGAGGCTTCACATGCGCAAACGTAGAGGAGGCTGTGGGGTTTATACCGAAGCAATCAGCTCAGAGCCGTTTTATGCTGTGCACCTTCTTATATTTCCGTCCCACACCTTCAGTTTCCGCAACTGCGACACGACTATGAACAAAGCCTGTCCATTGCTGTGGGAATGAGCAATTTCACATTCGGACGGCACCCAAGTAACCGAAGGGGCAGGCCACCTGCATCAGTGCGTAGACTAACTGCTTTGTCCCCTTACCATGGGATACATCGCACCAAAAACTTGATGCCACTGCTGGCAAATTCAACTTGAAGCAAATTAGAGAAGATCAAAATCTAACTTGTGCTTGAATTAGGTCAAATCCAGGCCCCCGAAAAAACCACGAAAACGGCATTTGCATTGAACATCATGTCCCGCAAGCGCCTCACTTTACTCGCGTCAAAAAACGCCATTTTCAGACCCCACCCCCCAAATTATGCCCTAGAAATGCCTTCAGAACATGCCCAACATTACTCAGAATCTGCACAGATTGGGCTGTATCTTCGGCTTATAGGCTCGATCAAACACGGCTCAACATCCAATTTGGGGGCGGGGGGGGGGGGGGCTTGCTTCACCTGTAGCCCCTCTTGATCTGGTCTCCAACCTTAAGGCCCAAGCGAATGCCTGGACCTCGTACTACCTCGCGCTTGGCACGGGTGGGTGAGCGCATGGGGCCCACCTGGCTCGCGCCAAAATGGGTCCAACATGGGTCCGATGTAGATCAAAATACACGTTGCTTCGCAAAGTTGTTTCCCGACCACTGTGTGGCCCCGGTGTGGTCCTGGTGTGGCCCTGGTGTGGCCCCGGTGTGGCCATGGTGTGGCCCTGCGATGCTTTAATGAGCGGTTGCAAAATCCCAAAAATGCTTTGGACATGGTTCATTGTGGGTCCAAAAACGGGTCACAACTTGGGTGCTGAACCTGATACCACTGGTCCGTCACCAAAGGCAAACCAGCCCTTTGCAGGAAGAATGCCACCCAGCCCAGCCTGGGACATTTGGATTGGCTTCTAGGGCTAGGCCCACCGATTCCTGTATCTAGAGAACATGAGCACAGAAAAGGTGGGGCACGTGGGCCCAATGGTAATGAGATTTATCACTCAACAGGAAATGCAGTCACAGAAGGTCTTGTCGCAAGCATACATTCAATATCTGTGTCTGTTTCCTTTGATCAAATGGGCTCAACATGTACATGCCCCTGTCCGTTTGATCAGAATGAATCATGATGTACACTTGTGTCGGTCTATCGACCTGGATGAGCAGACAGGGAACAGCTCAGTGCCACAATGCCTGGGGGGCATACAGACAGCTTTTTGCTGTTTAGCATATGGACCAAGAGAACGCGCTTGGGTGGGCATACGTTTGAGCTGTATGCATTCCCCCTCTGTGACATTACACATCCCGGTCGCCCGCTGCGGCGGGCACCACGGCACCGCAGCGACCCCAGGCCCCCCACCACGGATCCTGCCACCGCCGCTGCGGTGCTCCGTGCACCCACAGCTTCACGGGCTGTGTCAAGCAATATCCTTCAAGAAATCACGCGCAAGTGCTCATCTAGGTGGCCAAAGAAAAGGTTTCGGCCAAGGGCCGATGGAAGCTTTTCTTCGGAAAAGCCCAGGCGGCACTTGCATTGGCTGCTTCACAAAAAACGCTCAACCACCCAACCACTCACGCACTGACCTACTCACGGACCACCCCACCCACCCACCCACCAGCTCGTTCACTGGCTCACTTTGATTCAGCTCCTTACTCATGCACTCCTTCGCCCACCGACTTCCTAAAACTCATCCATTCAGGGCGAGGAGGAAATCATGATATCTGTGGCCATGAAATGGCCAACAGCCTTATGTACAATAAATGACACAGGGCACACAGTTTTCCTGATTGCCCGTTCTGCAAAGGCATTTATTATAACTGCACATACCATATTATCACTTTGGGGCGGCATGCGGCTTTGGATGGCAATCTATGCGAAGGAGTCGGCTCCTCTGTTGCATGTTCAGGCAATGTCTGGTTAGCTTCCGTTTGTATCTATCAGAAATAGTCACTGCTGTTTGTCTTGTTTAAGAAGCCTTCTTCCCATTCTGGACACACTTTTCTTTTGGCCGTCAGAGCATGGTCCCAGACTGTGAAGACCCTCGCCAGAGGGTGGTTGGTGGCTGGACTGGGGTTGATGTGGGCAATCTTTAGGGGAGGGAGAGGTAGTGATCGCCCGAGTTCGCCAAAGATCGGGGAAGCCCCACGAACTACATGACAAAAGAGCAATGTGCCATTTCTACCCATATTGCACATTGGTGGCTGTGCTCCAGGCGGCGAGCGGCTGTCACTGGATCTTGCCAATAAAACGAGGGCTTTCCCTGGGAAGAGGTGTCAGGATCTGAAGGATAGTTGGTATGAACCCCCCCCCCCTCCTACGCACCCCCCTCCCAGACAGACCTCCCCATATCTCGCGCTTTTCATGCAGTTTGGCAGCCCACACCCCACCACAAAAAAAATAAAATCCTCTACAACATGCAGGCAGTGCCCACAGAGAGTGAGAGACGCCTCACAGGCGAGCCTTGGCCCGCCACTCAAGAGGACGAGGGGTTAGCCAGAGTGTGCATGCTGAAGGAGATTGTCACAGGAACCGTTGGACTGCTTCTGGTGGAGTGCACATGTCCAAAAAAAATATCTAGTGCACCAGCAATACACCCCTGCCCACACTTAGATGGTCCAGCCCCACGCCCCACAAGCTTCAGCTGAGCCGCTGGGGCCGCGTGGCGGGCGAGGCGACCCAGGGCCCTATACTTTATTCGAACCGCAAACATTCCCCACACCGTACGCCCGGTTTGAAAAGAGGCAGATGCGTTTAGGAGGGCGGGGAAACAACGACGCTGGCAAGCGAAGACCAGCGGTGGAGAATCGACAGAAGGTGTGTGTCCCTTCTCAGATGGGCACTCCAATTAAGCGCTGGCGCGTTGGCTGTTGTCCAACGTCGGTTGCGTCAGCAATTGCAATCACTGGGTCAGCAGCAGCACGCAACTGAAGACCTGTCTGCCTGTGTTCCAACTGTGGTCAGTGTCGCACTTAGTTGACCATCGTCAACGACTGCAGAAAACAAAGAAACCAAGGCCAGGCCTCCGCTTCGCAGCCACCTCCCCGTGAAAAAAAAGCAGTAACACCGCAGCCCCCCCGGCCCTTCTTACGCCTCCACGACTAGCCCCCTCCGCTTTCTTCCTCACAATCGTTCCATTGATACAACGTTTCGAACGCGACCGAAGACTGACCCTTTGGCTTGCCTTTCAAGCAAGGAGACTACACTGCAATACACTGCAACGGGGCTTACGGGGGATCCTGTCTTCAGCCACCCACCAACCTTGTAATCGACCAGGGTCCGTTGCGTGGCTGAGGCTCTTACGATCTTGAGGCAACTGAGAAGTGTTCAAAAATGGTCAGCAACACCGCGCCAATGGGACTGCCCCCACACAGCAACCAAAGGTTGAATGAATAAGGGCAGCCGGGTAGAGT
Organism: Eutreptiella sp. 'Long Island Sound 2002'; assembly: GCA_964036045.1. Classification (NCBI taxonomy): domain Eukaryota; phylum Euglenozoa; class Euglenophyceae; order Eutreptiales; family Eutreptiaceae; genus Eutreptiella; species Eutreptiella sp. 'Long Island Sound 2002'. Next base: position 23,779,171 of record OZ038390.1, read on the forward strand.
TCTGATGCCATGGTAAAGGGTTGTTTGCACAAGAGGTTTGCGGGTGCCAAGGGTTGCACTTCAGAAACCTTGGACACAGACCGTTGCGTGAGAGAGTTCGGATAAACCAGCCTAAATCTATCAGTGCTTTTCGTACACACCTCCGCCTTGTGCACTTGATGCCTGGGCCTGGCCGTGGCCAGTCAGGCGTCCAAAATGGCCATAACTCGGTCTAGGCACGTCGAAATTGGCCGAAACATGGACCATCGGATCCGCGCGTACGAGCTCTATGATTTTGCGCACCGGAAAATTTTTGCTAAAAATGCACGTAACCCCAGGGAATTGCGATTCTTTGCATTTTTTGGCCCTGCTCCACCCTTTTAAGGCTCTTCACAGTCAACAAGTGCACTTTTCACTGCCGAGTCCTTCTGTCCCATTTTTGACCGGCACACACCACCGGGAGGCTCTGGAATCAGGTGCCAGGACACGCTCGCAGTTCCACCGAATGCGTGGGCTTTCGGCCAGACCAAAAAGACAGCAATCGACTCGGCTACAACATTGTGTATGGGCTGGGGATTGTGTGCGACAGTCAGCCCATTGTGGGGGCGGGGGGGCGTGTGTTGGTGGGAGCTGTGGCGAGCAGCGCATGGGGTTCATCCGGTCCTGTTGATGGTCGTCCGGGTTGGGCGTTGGGCTGGGGTTTGTGGGGGGGGGGGGGGCCTAAAGCTAAAGGCTGAACCAGAGAGGGGGGGGGGGGGGGATTGTTTTGAGGCAGGCGTACATCACCGCGGGTGTCTTCCTTCTGGTTCCTTCAGGCCAGCCCTGCCGGGGGGCTGGAGCACCCTCCCCGGGGCTGCTGTTCTCAGAAGGGCCCAGTTTCACACGCGGGTCAGCTCCGTAGGATTTTGGGTACCTGAGATGGACCAGCCCTACGGGGAGGGCTACTCGCCAGGACCCCTACTCTCCGGACCGCAAAGGCCTGCCTGCAGCCCCAGCCGCTCATGGCGACGGTCTGGACCGGTGCCGATGCCGACGGTGACGGCAGGCGTGGCCGGAGCGAAGGTCCCCCGCTCGAATGTCAGGGCTGCAGGACTGTGGGGCGGTTCGCAGATGTCTCGGGACATGGCCTGATGGTGGTGCCTGCCGCATGAACATGCGCAGCCATGGGCCCGTTGTGCGTGCTTTCTTTCACGGTGTAGGATTGTGTAGCCGTGGGTCTGAAGTGGCTCAAAACTGCAGTGAAATGCGACCGACCACACCGTCACGCCCCCCCCCCCCCAAATTGGGTACCTTTGGAGGTGGGGGGGGCTGCATGGGTCCTGGAATGTCTGCTGGATGAACGCCCCCCGGTTTGAGAAAAGCGACTCCTTCAGGAATCATGAAGCTGATGAAAAGAAATCGGCCAAGATGATTGAGCCTCCGAATCGCACCGTCTGCCGGCTTTGAAAGGAGCGCTACCTCCTGAGATTCCCCGAAGTTCTTGTCCCCTATCAGTCATGCTGTCGAAGGTCAGTAGTCATATGGCCCATGTTGGGGCCACCTGACAGTACACATCCCAACATGGAAGTCACTCCCACGCACGGTGACGTGGAGAAGGCAACCGCACGCTACACAAGCGACGTTTCAGATCATCCAGTGGTACATCCATCTGACGTTTGTTGGTGGTAAAGAGAAGGCATACTTCACTGGCAGTCGGCAATTAAGGAACCAAAAAAATTGGCCATCAACCACCGGCAGTTGGCGGTTAACCACCAGCGGTTGGCGGTGAACCGCTGGCGCTTGGTGGTGAACAGCCAGCCCCGAGGGCAGTCCATAGGGGGCGCTCCTTAGCAACAAGTTCAATAAGAAAATCTTGTTGTCAACGGACCTGGACGCCTGGTCCGCAAAGGCCCGGTTGCGGGGTGTAGAGCAGCAGCGACGCTCAGAAATTGTGGAAATTGGACATCGGAATCTCTGGCGCCCCCTTTTTGAACTTCTTCAAGTACTTCTTGTACGCGTACCAGCCCATCACGCCGCACAGGCCCACAAGCACGACGGCGGAGACCACGATCAGCACCGACGCCACGGTGGTCATCCCGGACTGCAGCGGCTCCACTTCAATCCGCACCCGCGCTGCGTGCGCCTTCGCCATGGACACCTCCATCGCGATGGTCCCCTCCGTGTCGTACGTCATCCGGAACTCTGCGCGCCCATTGATCTGCCTGACGCGGTCGCTGTCGGTGTATGGCAGGAAAACGAACGTTCCTTCCAGCGGCTCCGTGACCTGCACGTATTGCCACAGAGCACGGGGGGGGATGATTGCTGTCAGGGAGCGTCAAATCCAGTTGCGGGAAATTGCCATGCCGTAACCAAGCCTCCCGAAGCTTCAAGGTGCAACACTTCTGCACAGGGGCCACACCGGGCACCAACAAGCACGCGAGGTGGACAGGCCAAAAGCAATTGCCGAAAAATTGCGGGAAATTGCGGAAAATTGCGGAAAATTGCGAAAACTTGCAGACCTCAATTTCCACTCTCCCCTGCACAGAGCAAACAGAGCCCACGAAGGAGACACTGAGGCCGACCACACAGGGGACACGAATCGGCACGAACATCTGGTACTTCAATGGCGAAATCAGGAACGAGATGGATCTACAGGGCTACCCCTTTGACGTCGATGATGTCGACATCCTGATCAATTCCATGCACCTCGAGAGGTATGACTCCACGTATTCCCGCCTTTTACTTGCGCACGAGGACTACGGCGACAACACGATCTTATTCATGCCGGGCTTTTCGCCAAACACCTGGAGTGGAGCCAAACCCGCCAATGCACTGCGGCCCATGTAAGCACAATTTTAACAATGACTGCTTCAGGCCTGCCGGACGCAGAGCTTAAACTTAAGTTGGCAGTACTCAGACCATGCGGCTTGTTTGCCAAGTTGCTCGCGTTCTGTCCGAAATCCAACAAGCGCCCACGCCATCAAGGCAGCACGCGCACGTCCAGATAAGTAGAAATAGTTTGCCGTCTGCAGAATGACGTCCTCAGCACGGGAGATGACCATCCCCTCGGTTCCACTACGACGGAGTCACAAATGTGTCTGATTGCAATCTTGACCACGAAGACGGCGATCAGCATGACGGGAACGGGGCCGCTGGGCTTAGACCAGGCCTAGACCAGGCCGTGCTACCACAAAGGGGATGGGGGGGGGGGGGGGGGCAGGGGGGCAGGGATGCATTGGACCCCCCTCCAGGGCGCCCAGCCTACGCCCAGCCACTGTCTCCCTGACGGCAAGTACAAGCTTCAATGGCATTTGTAGCCGACAG
>OZ038390.1:23782652-23865152 GCA_964036045.1 Eutreptiella sp. 'Long Island Sound 2002'
TGGGGGGGGGTGATGCGGGGGCTGGGGGGCGGCAACGGGACCGGGTGAGGGTGACGGGGGCCGTCGGTGTGGAGGTCCATGTGCGCGTGGGCTGGGGCTCAATGGCGGCGTTCTTGAAGGTGTGTAGCTCCCGGCCCAGCGGCGCCGGGGCGCTCGCAGGCCAGCACCAAGCGCCACGCGGCCAGCAGCGCCACCTGCACCGACTCACATTCGACGCTCACGTCGGCATCGACCGTGACCACTTCCCGCATCTCGCGGTCTATTGGCTGGAAAAACTTGGCGAGCATCCGCGGGTCATCTGCTGAACGCCTGGTGGATGACGAGGGGAGCTCAGATCCCCCCCATCCCTGCAGACATAGAGTGTTGATGTTCTGAAGCAAACAAAGTCCTGATCCAGGACCACCCCCCTGTCCAATACTGGACAGCCCCCCCTTTTGATATTGGACACCCCCTGGTCCCAAATTGGACACCGCTGCCGTTTGAAACAGGACACCTCCCTGTTCAATATTGGACCCCCGCCCGTGTCCAATACAGGACACCCCCAGTCCAATATGGAAAACAACACCTCCATCCAATACAGAATACAGGACCCCCCTGCCTGCGTCCAACATTGCCCCTTCCATTAAGAACAACACCCCATCCTATATTAGCCCCCCCCCCCCCTGTGTGGAATACTGCCACCCCCCCTCCTTGCCCATTCAATACGGGACACTACCCCCGTCCAATATTGGACACCCACCCTGTCCAATACAGCCCCCCCCCCCCCCCCCCTGTCCAATACAGGACCCTCCCCCCCTGCACGTCCAATATTGGACCCTGCCCCTCCAATACAGGACAACCCTCCCCACCGTTGTTGTGGAAGGATATTCCCCCCGGAATTGCAACATCTCTCACCTTGTCAGTTTCTCCCAGATCCCCACCGAGTGCAGCTCACTGGTCCTTCTGAGGCTTGGGGAGGCCCGCTAGTTGCGGCTGTCGGTGTGTCGGGTGCGGTGAACCTCCCCTGATTCAGGGGTGGATATAGTGGGGGGAGGTGGTCCCCCCCCCAGCCCCCCCACCCCCCCCGATGACGATTACGATTACGATTTACCCGTGTGACTGAATGGCAGTTTTGCCAGCAGTTTGACAACAGGACCGATGGGCATAAAAGCGCCGGAGCGTTGATCTCAGCTGGGCTTGAACCCACGACCCCAAAATTTTAAGACTGCGCATATACCACTGTACTACTGCACCAATCTGACCTCTATGACACAAAACACTACATTGCACAGTGCTTTTTGTACCCCATGAAGACAGTCCACAGAGTGCAATTATTTCTTGACACATTTTGCCAAAATGGCTTGCAGTTCCGAATCATCTGTGTCTGCACTGCCTGAGCTGGAGCTGTCTGAGCTGGAAAAGGAGCAAATCGTAATTGTCATTCCGTCATCACTGCCTCCCGGCTCAACCCCCCCCCCACCCCCACCCTGGTGATATCGTCACTATTATATCCACCCCTGCCCTGATTCTGCCCGTCCCTGCACCCCCTTTGCAGAGATCTCCTGGGCCTTCCGCATTGTATCCAAGTCCTGGGGGGCGACTACAACCAGTCCTGATGCGACCCACCCCCCAGCTATCTGTCAAAACCTGAGGGGGGGGGGCTGGAGGGTTGGGGGGGGGGGTACTGGCGGGTTCGGCCGGGGGGGGGTCCCAAGGGGGGGGGGGGCTGGGTGTGTGTGTGTCGGGGGGTTTGGGGGTATTACCGTTTTTACCATGTTTTCCCGGTTGGACCTGTATGGCCACACTGGCGTCCTCAGGTGGGTCGCTCCCCATTATAGCAGGCCTTCGGTGCAGGCCAGGGGTGCATCCCTGTATTGCCCCTCGACCAGTGCGATATGCACTTAGGCCATAACCTGGCTCGCTGCCCCAGGACCACCCTGGAAGTGGGGTGGTAGCTCCGTGGCTTCCGCCGGGCCAGCTCCACGGTAGTCGTTCAACGAGCCCGTCATCGCCATGTCGCCCCCGTGTTGTGTGTGTATTGCGGTTTTCACAGCTGGTGGTGCTCGCGGCAGCGAGGTGGCCTCCACGGCCCACTCAATTTGGCAACTTCCCCAGAAAGGATGCCCTTGACGCACGGCTGCCACCGCCGGCCTCCAGACATGCCCCAACCGGGGATCGATCCCGCAACCTTACGGTTGCGACACCTACGCTTAGCCCGGTTGAGTGAGCCGGGGATCCTTGTCTGGGGGTTTGGGGGCATGGAGGTATGTATGTGATAATGGCGCTTTCTCGTCTTTGCTGGGAAGAAAGTCTTAAGGGTCGCCCAAGAATGCCCTCCAACCCACTAGCTCTCAAAACCCGGGGGGGGGGGGGGGGTCGCATACAAGGACCAGGCCCAGCCGCCCCCCTGGGATCCAAGTATCATCATGAGGCTTCACACGGCTGGTTGGCAAATGCAACACAGCCATCGCGAAACATCCCCAAGGGTTTGGACACCAGAAATCAACACACAACACTTCAGTGTCAAACAGAACATCAATTCTGCCGCATGGTGCCAGCACAGGAAAGCTTACCTGCTCAGACCGAGCACCACAAACCCGTCATGCGCCATGGCCGTAACACTCTTGTACAGATTGCTGCGAAGGTCCTCATCCTTGTTGTGCACTGTCGGGTCGGTGTTGCGGTCCAGCAACACGTACCCGTTGGTGTCCACGACGACAGAGTACGTCGCGCTCAGAACGGTTGACACAGGCCCGATCTGCTGGAGGTCAATATGGCCGACCACAGCCACAATGTCGGGGCTGGGGCTGAGCAGCCACAGCTCGTGGTATTTCTGGAGGCCCTGCAGCCCTTCAAGATGCACCTCCTTCTCCGAGAGACGCGTGCCCTCAGTATCAACCAGTGCAAGCATGATCTGACATGAAATTGCGCAGGGCATCCGGGTGCTCCGAGCGCGTCATTCACCGCCACTCTGCGACAGCAATTCCCCAACTCTCGGGAAAAGTGTTGTGTTGTCCCTCTCTCCCGTGGTGCAGCAAAGGATGGTGGATAACCCCCCAAAACGTGTCACTTGGCTGCCAATCACGGTTAGGGTGATCATTTTCAGGTATGAGTAATGTTAATTGGGAGGGCTTTTTCTCGGGGGGGGGGGGGGGGCTCAACAGCGTCCCCGTCCAGTTTCGAGCAACAGATACCATTGCGTGTGGCAATTTTTGTTTGTGCCCAATCTGTATCCACAGTCGGAGCCACATGCTAAAATCTCTTGCAAAGAGTTTGGCAATTCTTCGTGTCATTGGCCCCCCAAATAGCTCTCGCTGGGGTAGAAAGACTTGGCCTGACGAGAAGCATGGTGGGTACTGTTTATGAGGCACAAGACGTTCCCTTTGCGGGGGGCTGAGGAAATCTAGGGACCTGGTCAGACGGTTGACAGTCTAAGGACAGTATTACAAACACACACCACATGGACGGATTTTTTTTTGGGGGGGGTATCTGGGCTCTCAGAGGCCTACACATCCACCTACCCACATTCTTGACCCATCCACACACCCACTGTACAGCTCTCAAGCTCTCAGCTCGCAACCTGCCTCATCTGACGTGGCAAAAAGTGCGCGCAGTGCGTGGTGCTTGCACGCAACAAACTATTCTGCACACTACCAACCGTTTGGCTGTCCATGCCTTGGGTTGATACTTTGAGAGGTTCCTTCCTATGGAGGGGGCATGGAGGGCGCGCACATGACGAACAGTGAGGGTGGGGGAAGGGGGGGCAAGTTAGAGAGCTGAGGGAGGGATGGCTGTTCAACTGGTCACAAATGCAGGTTAGGGTGAACCTGAACCTGCTCCCCTGCATGTACCGGCAGAATTTAGGGGTTATGGTTCCCAGACGGTGAGGTATGAAGCATTGTCTCGGCACGATGTCGAAGACAGGGGCATGGGGGCCATGAAGCAACGGATACATAGCTAACGAACGCCCCCGAGTCACAGGCGACTCGGTCATCGCTCACTCAGTTCATCAGCAGATATCCGCTCCTTTGTTCAGCTGCACTGCAGCTCTGGTTCGCGTGCTGTCATTGGTCAGCTCATCCCCCTCCCTCAGAACCCGGTGAGCTAAGCAGGGCATGAGCGGGGTGGGGGGGCCTGGCGTTCCATGAGGGTGCTTAGTTACAGCGGTGCCCAGTGCCAAGTCTCTTGTGCGACCTGCTTTTGTTGATGGAGGTCATTTGTGGGGTATCGCACAATAATCATTCAATCTGCAACAGTTGTGAGCCTTGGATCGATGCAAGAGGCGTAGCAAACAGCAACTTTTACCAACTTGTATCCCAAAACAAACCCACTGGCAGCTCTCAGGGGTTAAAAAAAACGGGTCAAAAATGGTCATTTTCAGCCTGTTTTCAGGACGGTCGTCCTGAGAATTCAGGACAGAAGCTGTTGTGCCGGTGTTACCAATTGGAGCCGTCGTATTTCGACCATGGACGGGATACAAACGAAATGCAGATGAGAGATTTTTCAAGCTGTGAATCCATGCTAGAGTCGCTTTAGTGGTGAAAGAAGGCCACCTTTCAGCCTGTTTTCAGGACGACCGTCCCAAGAATTCAGAACGGAATCTGTTGTGCGAGGCTCCGAATGGCCAAAAACTCCCCCACATACACTATGAGGTATGGTCCCGCAGGGTACACCGTGTGACATGCCTGTCATGTCCGGCTCCAATTCCGGGGCAGTCCGACCGGAGTACATGCACAAAGTTATGTACTTCAATGAGAGATGGCCACAGCAGTACAGAGGAAATCGAGCTGCAGGGAACAAATTTCCGAAAAATGAGGGAACAGTCGAAACGCTGAGCAGTGCTGATGATCTTCTGCTCAGCGGTGTCCGCCATATGCACACCGCCCACACAAAACTGCATCCTTTGCCAGTACCAAAGCTGGCAATCATTCGGGGTAGTGAGAGGTGGGAAGGGGGGGGGGGGGGATACCGTTCTGTGGGCATGAGGGGATGCGAGTGGTCATGCCCAGGCTCTGGGCCTAGCGAAGTTGTTCACACATGCTACACTTGGTGGGCGGGCATGACCTGGTTTTGGCTGGTGACATACGAGACTATCAGCGTCTCCACTCCCCCTGCACGGGATACGATCGCTGATGTCAGCGGTTTGGTGGCCACCGCCCCGGCAAGAGTGCCCCTGATAATATCCGCAGGCTCTCCGGCCACCGGCAATAACTCGCCCCCGTCGAGGCGAATGCGCCTCAGCATCAGCGTGTCCACGTTGTTGAGCCGGGCACTGTACACAACGAACAGCATACTGGCGTCCACGGCCTGGGCAACTACTGCTCCGTGCTGGTCCCCCTCACCAGGGTTGCGGCCATGGATGCGCACGGCGGGGCTGATAGGGACGGCCTCAAGCGAGAACAGTTGGAGCCGGATCTGAAAGATGAATATGCAGTACAACATGCATACCCGATATTAAAGATGGGTGAATTCAGTCTCCACTTGTTGTTATGAGCTCAGGGGGCGCCCTTGCACTGTGCACTCCGCGCTACTTTTTAGATCAGGTTCCCCCTGAAGAGTCCCCAAGCACACCCCTTCCAAACGCCCTTATATCACCCTTGCCTCAAGAGCATGTCCCACTGTAGACCCTAAGAGACCTCCTTCAAGGGGGGCGGGAGGTGGTCCATCTTCCACGAATGGGGGTGGAAGGATGGACCCGGGGGTGTTGGGTATGGCTGTCTAGCATAGCCCCGCTGCCGACCATCTCGGGATGACGGCATGGTACGTCTTGGCTAGCATGAAGGATCCTTGGCGTTGATCAAGCCCGTGAGGTCACCTTCGATTATAGTACTTGGACGTGATACCGCACTTGGAGAGGATGCTGGAATGTCCCTCGCCTTGATCATGATCCTGAGGTCCGACATCAGCCGTGCCTGCTCGGGGTCCCCATAATGGGGGGAAAACAACATGGATACATCACCTCTGCCTTCTCGAGGTCCCATGGTGGGGAGAAATCAACCTAGGAAAGAGTGGATGTGGTGGAAGTGAGCAAAAAAGTGCGAAAAACCGTGGAAATGGGTGAAACTAGGTGAAAATCCAACAATACCATATCCCCAGTGTGGAAGAAGTACCTACTCTCAAACAACAATGATGCCCCCCTAGTATCACAAAGTATGGGTCTCTAGTACGGCCACACGCCCAAATAGTTGCACTGCGCTTGCACTGCGCGCGCACTGCGCTACGTGCGCCCCCTAAGAGTCTCCATTGTATACTGTGAGCTGAGAGTCGCCAATGTATGTTACGGCATGATATTCTTCATGGCAATGACAGCCCCCTTTGTTTTGTGGGTTCCAGCCACGGCGAGCTGGCGAAGCCCGCTCACCAAAAGGCACTCGAGAAATCTCTCGGAATCAAGAATCAGAGCTGTCCAATGTTACGATTGTCCCACAAGGCCATGCGGTAGCGGACATAACCCGTAGGATAAGCTTTTCACACAGTCTTCACGATAGTGACAGTCTCCATTGTATGTCATACCCCCCCCCCCCCCTTGTCCAAGCACGCCAAAAGTCAGAAAAAAGACGGTCAGACGGGCTCATGTGCTTAGACAAGCCCGTACTTGTGCGCAACGCGCGGTACCAAAAGAACGTATGTCGCTGAAAACCTGCCCGTACCTCACCCTAACCACACTTGTTGCAACAGGGCACTACAACACTGATTTCAGCATGTTGTGGAGGTCCTCCGTGCCCATCAAGGGCATCAGGAGCTGTGGAATAGAAGCCCCTTCCAACCTTGCGCCTCATCTGCTGCCTGTGCGCAAAGAAGTGCTGCCAGTGCGCAAAGCAGTGCTGCCAGTGCGCAAAGCAGTGCTGCCTGTGCACAAAGAAGAGCTGCCCGTGCGCAAAGAACTGCTGCCAGTGCGCAAGGAAGTGCTGCCCGTGCGCAAAGAAGTGCTGCCCGTGCGCAAAGGAGTGCTGCCGCTTGACAATTGCACATGCTTGCCCTTTGGGGCAGGCTTTAGAGCCATGCCAGGAGTGGCAACATCAGCCATGGCTGAAAATCACACCAACACAGACAGTATTGGGTTGCAGTTGCAAGTGGCATGTTGGTATGAGCAGGAGGAACTACCAGAAGCATGATCCAGCTCCCCTTTCCCTCTACAATCGAAGCACAACCCCGTAACGTCACATTTCTGACCATAAAAACCGTGGTCAGAAAAATCCAGAAAAACGACGATCAGATGGGCTCATGTGCTTGGACAAGACAGTGCTTGGACAAGGGAGGGGGTTTGTAGGTAGGTACTCAGTCTCCATTGTACCTCTCTCCTCGGAAAAGTCCAGAAGTGACACAGTGTCTGGGATATCCCAAGGGACGTCATAGGAAACAAAATATATACCCGTGGTCTAGGATCCAACTGGGGATCCTAGGCCTGTGATGGGGCCTGAACACACATCCCGACCATGACACCGCGACACCAGAGCCCTTACAATGCTCACTGGAGGACACAGACTCCATCACTTTGTACACACCCATGTACGGTATGCCTGAACGCGAACGACCCCACCTCGAACTTGTCATCCAGTGGAGAACAGATTAGTGGGGTGGGTGCTTGTGCCAGTGCCAGCCAAATGAATGTCCAAGGCAAAAGCCTTTCAACTCGCTCTGGATGGATGCAAATCACCGTTGGATCCCCCCTTTCAACTCGCTCCGGATGGATGCAAATCACCGTTGGATCCGCCCTTTTCGCCCGGCCTTTGGACAAACCACCAGTATGCCAAAGCAAGGTTCTTGGGGAAAGGCTCCCAGACTCTACATCAGCAGTGCCGCCCTCAGTACTCTCTGTTTTTGGAAGATCCATTGCTTCAGAAGGTCTGTCAGCAAGAGGTTGTGGACAGTTCTGGAGTCTGATGCAAGGGATTGCAACAAACTCCTGTTTGGATATCAAGGTCCGAGGGTGGCTGAAGAGCGGAAGGCTCAGCTCCCATCGCTTGTCACTGTGGGTTGGTTGAGGTGTGACTTGTTCCCATGCCGTCAGGCTGCCACATAAGTGCTCCAATCAGTGTTTCCCACAGCGCCCTGCCAATGAAACACCTTCCCCAATAAGCTTACTAGGTGTGTGCAGCGTGTCAGACATGGCAACATGCAAATACAACAAAAGATGGGTATTTCGGACCAAACACCAATCAAAAAAAGTGAAAATGCGAAAATAAAGCACCGAAAAAACCCGCCCAATGCTTGTTATTTCGGGGGGCGGGTTAGCGAAAGGGCGCCCCATGGCCCCCATGTACACCCAGCAATCCATTTCCATGTGCTGTGTGCAAGCAAAAGCCTTGTCTAAGCGACAGTAGGCGTAGGGACCGTATTAATTTGGGACTTTTCCCCAGCTTGGCAATAAGCTAGCGATGGTTGCTACCCTCCGGTATCACTCTGTAAAACTCTCACTTTGCTGTAGCTTGGCCATAAAGCGATGATGGTCGTCACCCTCTGGAATAACTCCAGGAACTCTCTCAGTGCATAGTCATAGATGCAGTGCTGGAGGCGCCGCAGATTGTCCACAATTTTGGCACCAACACCACCACCTAGTGTTCAGAGCTGGTCAGCAGTGTCATGACAATGACTGTAGGCACTTGATTACCCTACACACCCTGCTTATGCGACTTACCCCTGCACGTGTCACTGATGTCCATGCTAAACTCTGATCCCCCCGATCCCTCACTGGATACATCCTACAAGACCACTCGGCGCCATCGAGCGTCACTGACATCCGTACCATCCGTTGATCCCGAGTCATGGTTGCCACTGTCTGACATTGCCCCACTGTCCTGCGCCTCGCCGCCACTGTTGGAGCTCATTTCTTCTAAGCCCAACCCCTCCCAGGCCAGTTCCGTGTGCGGGCGCTTTGGTAACGGCTGACGGTGGTTGGAGTGGGACTCCCTCCCCAGCTCTGCTGGCCTGTCTGCCCCTGCATTGCCCTTGACACCCAGGTGCGAGGGTATCCACCACAAGATCACATACTCTGCTGCCTGTTCGTGCCCCCACAGGATCTGCTCCCACAAATCCTGATGATGCGCTGTATCCGTGACTGAGCACTGTGAGAGTTTCCAGGAGTGATTTCAGAGGCTAGCAACCATTGCTGTCTTATGGCAAAGCTACGGGCAACGTGTGCCACGGCTGCGCCGCAATGATACTGGAAAAACTGAGAGTATACCAGAGTAATTCTGGAGGGTGACAACCATCGTCGATTTATGGCCAAGCTACAGACAACCCTGTGATGCCGGGTGTGTTTAAGGGGGAATGTTTGCCCGGCGCGCACCCGGCGCACTTTTCTATTAACTATCCCGACTCCAGCCCCAGATTTACCCTCTCATGGATAAGCCCCCAGAGTAGACCACGTTGCACTGCACACCTTCCCTACAAAGCACGTTGCATAATAAAGCAATAGCTGTGAATTCAACCACTCCAACTGCCTCACCCCTGCCTTCTCGGGGGCCCAAAAGAGGGCGGAAATGCTACGTCACCCTTGCATTCTTGGGGGTCCCCAACAAAGGGGACAAAATCATATCTCAAAACCTACGCTAGGGGTAACAATGATGCCCCTAGTATCTCAAAGTATGGGTCTCTGGTACGGGCAGACGCCCAAATAGCTGCACTGCGCTAAGTGCGCCCCCTTAGTGCACCCCCTAAAAGGTCACCAGTGGGACACGGGTCAAAAAAGATGCCCAGCGCGCTAACGCTCCCCCTAAGGCGCCTCCTGGGAGGCCAATCACAGTGCAGGCGCCCAAACCAAATGGGGAGAGCACAGGGACCAGACAGTGCAGCAGATTGAAGGGCTGATGAGGGAGGGTGGGGTGGAGGCTTACACAGGGGTCGGCACAGCACGTGCGGGGAGGAAAGCAGGGAATGAGGTACATGATGGGGAACATTGCCCCAGAAACTTCTTAGGGCATGCCCCAGGCGGTGAGCAGGGGGGAGGTGCAGGGGTACTGCATGCACTTCTCAGCCGCCGGCCACACACACACCGCAGCCACAACACGTAACATCGGTAAGAGACCTCGGTGTTGATGGCTCCAGAGGAGGTGGTGGCCTCGGCGGTGTAGGCGACAGCGAACCCATCGGGTAAGGGAAGGATGTCGTAGTCCCGGATGGACTGCGCTGAGACAATGGCAGGGGTCAAAAGGAAGGGGGAGGCACTGGTACTGCTCAGGTCCTTGTATGGGAGGACCTGGGCGAAGGCACAGATGGGGCGTGCCGTGGTGGAGTTCAGGTAGGACAGAATGAAGGTGTCCGTGGTTAAAGGCGTCACGCGTGGGGCGTATGGCGTGAAAGCTTCATCTGTGCCAGGCAGCTTGACAGAGGGCACTTCAAGTTTGTTTGGGGTGGTCTGCCAGAAGGCATTGAACGGTACAATCAACGTGCACAGCAAAAGGGACAGCAGGAGCATGGTGGCGGGACACTGCAGTGAACGGGTGAACAAATGGGCGCTATCATCCACTCAACAAGGAAGGAGGTCGCAATACACATAAATGGCCAGAAACAAGGAGTGCAGCACCATACACCGGAGCACTCTCGTGCCCTTTCTGAGCAACACAGCATGACCCAAGGGGGGGCTTTGTTGTTGGGGGAATGTTTGCCCGGCGCGCACTCGGCGCATGCCCGGCGTGCTACCTTTGTATTAAGTATCTTATCTGTAGCCCCAACTTCATCCTCACCTAGGGAAGTCCCCCAAGTAGACTGCACTAGACCGCAAACCTTCTCTTCAAGGCACCTTGTATCAGCCGAAATATGAGAATACAAAGACACAAAATGTCACTCCCACCACTTCCAACCACCACCCTTGCCATTGTCATGAACTGGGTGCAAAGGATGGGCCAAATTCTTAGACACGGCAAGAAAGTACTCCAAATTGTTTGTTGAGGTGGGGGCAAAAACAAGCACAGGTGGGTAATGGTTCAAAAAAGATGCCCAGCGCGCGCCTGGCGTGCTAACGCTCCCCCTTTGAAGAAGGCTCGTGGTTACCTGTGTAGTGTAACCAGTGCCCAGGGGTGGGCGGGTTTTCACTCTGGGGGGGGGGGGGGGGGTCGATACAGCCCTCTGGCTAGACCCCCCCAAACAGGGCGGGACCCCCGAAATCCGACCGAGACTGACCCCTGAGCCCCGGAGGTGACACGGACCCAAAATACGACAAGAAATGAAAATGGGATTTTTGGAATCAGCAGGTCGAGGGGGTTCAGAAAAGTCATCATTTGCCATGCATTTTGGTGAAAGAAATTGACCATTTTGAATGCAAAAAAAATTCTGGCGCCAGAGTTCATAATAATTGATTAACAGTCCTGTCAATTGAGCCCTTTTCCCGAAACCCCCCCCCCCCCGTTTTGGGGAGCTCTATTGACCCCCCCCCCCCCCCCCACAGAATTGAACACCCGACTTCCCCAGCCACCACCATGCGCGCGTTTCCCCTCTTGCATGTGAAAGATACCAGTCAGTGCTGAGTCCAAATCCTTGATTGATGCACACTATAGCGCCGCAGGCACCTGCCCAGACACACAGTCTTTCCCACCTGCCCCTCAATGGAGGAATGCCCTCCCTGTTCTCGCTCCCTCATGTTAGGTGTTGCGGACGTCCATGATAAACAACCTAGACATACCCGGACCCTGACAACGTCCGATCCACATCTCTGAGACGCAGTACTATCCGTGATATAATCCGATGCCTCTAATCCCAAGGCTAAATCTGTCTCCCCCCCCCAGCCCCCACCCCAACTGGCTGCCAACCTCCCCCGTGGGTGTCCACCACTGCCCCCGAAGGGCCCCATAGACTGTGAGCTTCCTGCCTCTGCACACTTTTGCAGTCCATCGCAATCCATGGGCTGCAGCCAGAGCAGAGACATTGCTTCCAGGTGGTCTGCCTCCAGGATGTGTCATCTCTTTTACTCAACCCTTTCATCAGTGCCATCATTTCCCATGGCATTTAAATGTGATAGTGTCTGCTCAATCCGCACTTGTCCGCCTGCTAATTCCCATAGGTCCAAGATGCGCTCCACCTTCCCTGAGGCTGCACCTTCCCTGAGGCAGTGCGCCAGTTGTGCCATTTCACTGACCACTCTGTGATCCTCCTGAACACATACTCTGAATCTAAACCCACTAACAAAGCATGCAGCACCCCGCGCCACGAACCAACAGCAAATGGTAAGTAGGCAACGGTGTTTGATGCTTAACTGTGGTGGCCCCGGAAAGACCCCAAATGATTCCAGAGGAAAGGTACAAAATTGGCCCTCTGTTACGCGATTGGAATCCGCTGAAAAAACACAGCCATTACTTCATGCTGCTTGGGCGTTTGCGGCCTTCACTCTCCAATTGTCCATTCGGGTTCAACAACCATTCCCAAGAACTGCACACAACCCGACGTCATTTCAGAGTGACCGAGCTGGTGTAACTCACAAGGTTTTGAGAGTCAGGAACCCTTCCCCCATATTAGGGGCGTTCCTGCACAGCGCGCGCACAGCACGGGCACAGCGCCCATCAGTAAGTTAGGTTACCCGTGACCACCCTGCAAACCACCCACCACCAGGGAAGCATACGTCCGCAGGGCAAAAAACAGCAGATTTAGACTGCAATCCGGCATTTTCAGTGTGAAACATAGCTTAATCTGAGTTTTTAGACTGAGTAAGAATCTGGGCAATCCTATGCAGAGGAACACAGTAGATATTGCGGTCACCTTGGCTGTCAGGGGAAACGGGTCCGAAGTAGCCTACTTTTCGCACAGCGCGCACACAGCGCACGGTGCGCTGCAGTACCGGTAGCAGCAGGCCCTTTGCAAGCCACTGTTCTCCTGTGTATGCCCCAACCATCCACACACCTAAAGGGTCAAACCGTGTGACGAACACAGAAAGAGGGTTGAACCGATGCCGACAAACATCCTTTGTTGGCTGTAGGTGGTTGCGGCATCAAAAACAATCCGCTTCAGAAAGTTGCAATGTTTCAACTCTCAGGGCTGAAAACAGACTTGTTTGTGGACCACTGTCGTCCCATGAATCGTCCAACCCCCAACACTCAAGGGTCAAACAGCGCGAAGCCACACAAGGAGGGTCCAGAACTTGCTTGTCACACAATTGATTGGCCCTGGGCTACTGCAGACCCCTTCGCTCGTGTCTGTCCAGGCCCAGGACGCTAAGCCGCAGCTTCACTGCCACCTCAAAACCTGCAACAGCCTACACACAGCCCCTGAAAGCGCGCCCAAACCCACAAAACGCAACACAAGACATAAAAGCAAGCAGATTCAAACGATTCGTGTTCTAGGCCCACGGCGGCCCTGCTCAGCACAACTGAGGCGCCACTGCGAGCAGGGGCCAAGCCCCTTTCCAGTGGCTGGGCGTTCCCCTCCCACCGAAGGAATGCCAAAGAGGACTCCGTCTGCGGAGGGCAGCGGTCGCTGTGGACCCGAGGACACCAATCGATTGGAACGGAAGTGGAACAAGGAAGCGAGATAGATCTATACAATGGGCCATGTAGTGTGCTATCTATGGAAAAGAGGGGCGGGGCTGGATGCAACGCCCACAGGTGGCGTTGGAAGGGGGCACAAAGAGCAGGACACAGCAGCAGACGGGAGGGAGGCCAGGGCACAACCCGTGCAAATTCCAGGGTGGCCTTGCTGCGACTTGTAGAGGAGGACCGGCTGTAGGGTCTATGGGGGTGAAAGGGGCTGGCGGATGGGCGCCGCCTCCTCTGAAAACAAGAACGCGACGCCTCGAAAGAGGAAAACTGCAGACTGCTGACGTGCGGGGAGGTGGCGCAGTCAAGAACGGGGGGCCGGGCGGGGGCTTGGGAGGCAAGAGGGATTTCGGCAGCTGCGTCCTGGCATTCCAGCATCTCACGTGCCACTGGAAAAGTGCGTGCCCAGTGTTGGTCGGGGGCGGTATTCGCTCCCCCGATCACCTGCACTGACACTCTGCTGCAGGTCAGGCCAAACGCCCGCGGGCCTTCGGGCGGGACCATCAAAAGCCGCTAGTCCTGAATGGGGGGAGGCGACAGTCTGCGGCTGTGGTCTGCTGCATGTTTGTGGGACCCCAGCGCCAGTGGCATATGACGGACGGGGTCCAGTGGGGGCTTCACTCGTAAGACCCGCGGTGACTTGGGGCCAGACCGCTGCCCGTCAGGCCCCCTCCCCTTGGCAATGCCGGTTAGGTGTGACCCAGTGTCACCGCAGCCAAAAACTGCGTGAAACGTCGCCCCAGGGGCGGGCCCTGGGACGCGTTCCGGTTCTTGCTCTCGTGCACTGCACTGGCCGGACGGGACCCCACGCGACCGCGACCGGGCACGACCACGGCCGGATGCGACTGGACGTTAACCAGGCGCGGCTGCATGGTCCACCCCTGGGCAGTAAGAGTGCCCCAATTGCACCGCGCTCACCACACGCACCGCGCGCTTTAGCCGGCGCGTCATTCACCAATGTACTACACCCTACACCCTAATTATAGGCGGGGACGCGGTGGCCTACAATGCCCTCTAAAGCCCACAAAGAAACCAAACACAGCACAAAGATGTTTCTACCCAAACAAAAGAATCCCATGTTGCTGCTGTTCGGGTATCGTATGACCGCTTTTTTGCAACATTCCTTGTCACCCTCGTTCTACTCGTCCTGCCCAAACGCACCGCGCACGCACACCGCGCGTGAGGCACTCTCAGTGGGGGCAGGGGTCGTCATGCAGCCCACGGGCGCACGCATCGGCAGCGGGGGTACATTGTCACTGTTGGTAAAGGGCTGGGGCAGGGAAGCGCGACCCCCATCTGCCCCCAGCTGCACGCAGCTGACAGCAAAAGGCTGCCCCCCCGACCCTGTCAAAAGCCTGACCGCGACGGGCCCGGCCGTGCACGATGCCTGCCTGCCTGCCTGCCCCCCGATCGCGCCAAAAGGACGTGGGCGGTTGCGAACTTCCCCGCAGTTGATGACGGAAGCATTTTATTTTAAAATGGAGGTCGTGATGGACACGGAAGACTGCGGGTGAGTCGCCTTGGGTGGGGGCAAGGGCAGCTGCTCACCAACAAATAGGGGGGGGGCGGGGCATGACGCATGCGGCTGCCTTGACCACATGCGGTAGGGGGGAGGCTGTTGCTTAGAGGCTAAGAGTCCCGGGTGCAGGGCCCTGTCACTTGTGGTTAGCGCCGAAAGAGGTCAAAAAGAAAAAACATTTGAGCCAATCACCTTGTGTTTGGGTGGGCGAGGCAAGGGGGGGGAGCGGGGGGGCTGTCCGCTGTCGGTTGTGTCGGTTGCCAGCAGTCCACTGTCCGAGGCCGTCAATGATGTCAACTGCCATCGGTGGTGGGCTGGGCTCACCGTCGGCCGCCGGAAGCTGCCGGTCGGTCGTCAGCAGAAGAGGCCCCCAAAAGTAGTAAAGAAGCGAGCCCTTGGCGGTTTGCCCATCGATTCACGACAAAGAGAAGGGGCGTGTGGTGCCTAACGGCAGGAGGGGAGAGGCACTGGTCCGCGGGGGGCTGCCTCGTTGTTCTCTTCAACACCATTGCAAACAACAGCATAGGGCGGTGTCATCTGCTTTGTGTCGCTGCGCACTGCACCACGCACGCACTGCACAGTTGGCCTGGCTAACATTGGCAGACTGGCAAATGTGGTCTGCGTCATGGACGTACCCACAGATCCGCAAAACGAGTTTTCCCACCCAACTTTCGAAGGTATGGAAGTCATTCTGCAGTGAAGCAGAGCCTTGCCTGACCATGTGCAGGCACTGACGTGCCAGCGGACCGAGAGAGCAGCCTCAAGCTCAGCCGGTGTGCAATAAAGGAGCGCAGTGTGAATCATGGACAGGCTCTGGCGGTGGGGCGGAGCGCTGATGGCCTTCGGCTGACCACTTTTGTGCTCCACCTCATCAAATGGGGTCCTGCCTCCAGGCCAGTTACACTCAACGATCCACATCAGCAACCGATTTCCCAGAGTTAAAATACATCAGACTGACCTGGGGAGCCCCTATCGTGGTGGACTCACCCATCCTCCCACCCATGTGCCTCGGGGGGTGCACGCCATTGAGCAAAAATCTACGTAGCCTACAAGGAAGAGAGCACTGCCTCGCAGGCCATGCAACCCAAAGGGGTAACGGCTGCCAAAAAACAAAAGAAGAATAAGATGATCATTTCTATGGTGAGACAGAACGGGGGGCAGTGTAAAAAAGGGCAAGTGTTGTCAGGAGTGGGGCTTGTGGCCAGGGCAATTGGCGCTTGCTCCCCAGAAAAAAACAAAGAAAAAGGGACTGGCCGCAAAAGTGGGACGTAAAAATAGCTCGTACGGTCTGGGCACAACCTGAAAACCTGGGCTCAAGACTGCACATCCCACCGTTTGTCTGGGTGCTTGGCCCTGGCCGAAGGCGTTGCCACAGACGCAGATCGCGTCCGTGCGCGACAACCCCTTTGTGTCATTTACCGGGAGGCATTGGGGGTCACCGTCAGCGCAGGTACCCCGGCCCCAGTTCACTGCGTACCAAATGCGAATTCTGCTGAAAGAACAGACTGCCCAGGAACTGCGAAGATGGGGCTGTGGCACTGCACACGAGAAAGCTGCAGAAGCACACCCCCATGGACAGGAAGGCCCAGCAAGGCCAACAAGGCTCATGGTGTCGGTGGCTCCGGCTACGGCGAGCTTCGCATCATTGACACAGACAGCACCTCTTCCTCGCGCAGGTGCTCCTGGAACTGCAAGACCTTTGTGCGCAGCTCCTGGATCTTCTGCATCTTCTTCAGCAGGAGCGCGTCCAGGTTTCTGACGTATGTATCGATGCTGGAGCCCGGCTGGTCTACGTCGCTGATCTCCTTCATTTCTAGCTTCATGAGCTCCATTATGTCGTCGATGTGGTGCCGATGCGCCACGATCACCTGCAGACAAAATCGGAAGTCGGTCCCAGAAGGATTGCAATAGTCTGCCTGTTGTCCGCATGGATGCCTTAGTGTGCTAAACCTGCAGGCTGCCTGCTCTCGGAGGCGAAGGTTTGCTGCAGGGTCACTGCAGGCCATAAAAAAACGCTGCTTCCACCAGGAGCTGACCAGGCTGTGTTTGTAAGATAAGGGACACGCACCCACCCCAAAAGAATCTTGACCCACTTTTTGGCCGGGGGAAAATCAAATTTGACTGGGCCCACCCAGATACCCTTTCAGAAAATGCTTCCGCCAAACACAGCCTGAAGCTGACTGGCATCCATTCTCAGGAGCACATGATTGTCATGCAGTGCATATCACATCCTACCCCCCAAAGGCGGCATGAAGGCCGAGGCGGCAGGGCCTCAGAAGGTCAGGTCTGGCCCCGCCACTTCGCTCCAGCCGCACCTGCCTTCACACGGCCTTCATTGCTCATCAGCTCATCAGCTCATCAGCGGCAGGGGCCAGGGGGGATGGCGAAGACAGTTGCTGATGACAACAGCCGCATTGGTTCACTTGTGTTGTCTTCTTGTGGGGCTGAGGGGGGGGGGGGGGTCCTCCACCATGCGATGAAGCCTGTGGGCAGCCCACTTTGGGATCGCGGTGCCAAACTTGAAAGGTTGGATGCGAATGTGGAATTGCAGTACCACAGCTCATGTTTGCAGCATTCGGCCCCCATGACATCCTCTCCCCTGTGGGCCATCCTGCGTGGGAAACAAAACAGAAATACCTCCTTCCTAATCCCCCCCTTGCAAGAACAATGGCAAAAGCCCAAAACAACGCCTCCTGTTGTTCACATGCGCTCTCAGGAGACAGCGGCAGTGGCACCACCTCTGTGCCCGGTCCATGTAGGATGACCCGCACACCCGGACAACCAGACGTGTGGCAACAAGTAGCAGGACAGCAAGGAGCATCCCCAAAACACCATCCCCCGGCCCCAAATTGCAGGAAAAACTTGATCTTCACGGGCCACCAGAAAATGGAATCGTTCAATTACACGGTTCCAAAACTTGTGGGACCAACCCCTCATGTTGCGTTCACAAGGGCTTGTTCTCAGTTGCACACAGTTTTGCACATCGGAAACAATATGATTTATAATTAAAGCTCTCGTGACAAATTAATGATAACTATGACAAAAAAACGCCTATACTCAGTTTGCCACTATCGGCTGAAAAGCTCGCGAGGGGAGGGGTGTGTGTGAAAAGAGCAGCGCCGGGTTAGGGTCGCCACAATGAGTGCAACTGCATTCTGCTCACCTGCTCCTCCTCCTCCAAAATGGTGCTGATCAGCTGCTCGTGCTGCTGCTCCAAGTCCTCTTCGGTCATGTTCTGCAGCAGCGAGTTCACAGGAGGCGACACGGCATTGGCTGGGCTTCCCAGCCCCTGCTGCGGCTGCGGGGGCTGCTCTGGCTGTGGCGGGGGCTGCATCGGCCCCAGGCCCTCGTCCATCCACTGCGGGGCCACCGCAGCGGGCGGGGGCTGGGCCCGGACGGGGGGCCGCGGAGGGGACCGCATGCCGCCGCCAGAGCTGATGCTGGAGGCCATGGACGTCGGAGACACGGGCTCCTGGCGGCGGAACCCCGTGTGGGTGTGGGGGTGGCTGGCGCTGGGGCCGACGAAGGGGACCTGGCCCGACGTCGGGGCGGGGGCGAAGTTGGGGCTGGCGGCGGGCATCCGTTGGGGCAGAGGGGCGGGGGGGCCTTGGGGAAGGCCAGGGGCCTCTCCGAGCCACTCGTTGTCGGAGTCGGATCCCTTGCCATCCTTGCCATCCTTGCCCTCCTTGAGCTCCTTGACACGGTCTGCGTACCTGAGGCAGACACAGGGCATTGGGGAGGTGGGCGCAGAAGGAACGACAAGGCCTGGACAGACTTCCGCTTGGTGCCATGGTCGGACGCAGCTGATTCTGTAGTTCGGGGGGGGGGGGGGGGGAATTGGCAGACCCATCCACCCAGGCCAAACCACCCACCCACCCACCCAATTTTGAATAGAATGCCAAAAAAATGAGAGGCCCATTTTAGGTCCACAAACTATTTTTTTGCTCTCATACCCCCCAACCCATCCCCGCCCCCCCGTCCTGTAGGCCGAACACTAAGCACAACCCTGGTTTGCTGACCCAGGCGAGTCTTGCAGAGGGAGGCACTTTGAGGGACCAGATCAGAGAAAGACACAGTCAGCTTGCCGGACAGCGGTGGCATGTCCGATCCTGGCAAGTTGTGAGTTGCCACCTCCGAGGGGCCCACATCTTTGAATCTCAGACCCCGACGGAGTGGACCAGTGTTGCGGGTCGGAAGGGGCGGAGCGGGGCGAGTCGGATTGGGCGGAGGGGGGGCGCAGGGACTTGCTTGAGCGGGGGGGGGGAAGGGGGGAGGGCGTCCAGGGGATGGGGGGAGGGGGTCCAGAGGGGAGCCCCCCCCCCCCCCTGCCGGAACATACCCAATCCACAGGGAACAGAAAAACTATTGGAGAATGAACAACTCAGCACATGGAAATGTCATGTTGTCGGCCGTAAACAAAGGAAATTCATCATTGAATGTCAATTCAGGGTTCCCACATCTCACCAATACACAACAACTACAACAAAGCGGGACATTCACCATCTCATGCCAAATGACAGTGATCTTTCTTGTCAGTCAGAATTAGACGCGCCTGAACCGGTCGCGTGTGGCCATTTTTTGTGCCACAGCGACAAACTCGCACAGGGTGGCCATTGGTACGCTAAAAAAAACTGTGGCACATGCCTTTTGTGCCTTGTTGTAGGCTTTTTGTCTTTTAGGACCGGTGATCCTATCTTTAAACCTAAAATAGAGCAGCACGTCAATTACGTCTTCACGTTTTGCGTGTGGCAACGGTGGGAGCGGGGAGCTGAAATACACTGACAACGAGCGTTGGGGCATGGTAGTCTGGAAAACAAGGTATATGGAGCACACATGGACCAATATATACACAGTGTATGGCATGCGCCGAAGGCGCCGAAAGTTTTTTTCCCATGACTAAAAAATGTTCCCAAAACCCAGGTTTTCGGGTACACTTGAGCTGAGGGGGGAGGGGGGGAGGGGGTCCAGGGGAGGGGAGGGGGGTCCAGGGGGGAGGGGGGGAGGGGGTCCAGGGGAGGGGAGGGGGGTCCAGGGGGGAGGGGTCCCCCCCCTGCCGGAATGAAAATTAAAGCAAGTCCCTGGGGATCAATGGTAGCAAGTCCCTGGGGGGGGGGGGGGGGCGCGTCATACTGGCACTCCACCTGCGGTCTTGTGAACTTACCTTACCATGGCAAGGGCATTGTGTTCACTGGCCCGCAGCTGGACAGCACGTGTACAAGGGCAAGCAATGCTCCTGGATGGGGGTAAGGGCGGATTGTGTACGCAGAAGCTTGACTCAGATTGTAGCCGTTGAGAAGAGGAGGGAATCATTCCAGAGGACTCTGAGTGCTGCACTAATGCATTAGGCTCATCCTCATCAGCATCGTATTCAAGACCCCGTGACTGACGTTATGACTGATTTTTGTCCAGAAACGCCATGTTGCTCTATTTTCTTGTATTGGCCTTGCACTGGTCCTAACGGTGACCCTGCTCTCCCTTGTCACACGGGGGCCGGGCAAAACAGCATGACAGCTACGCCCCCTGGGCGCCTGGTGTCGGGTATTGGGGCCAGCCCTATTCCAGTCAAACGGTCATGAATTGGCTGCATCTTCTTTGCCATACCAGGGCTCACCTGATGAATTACAGGCCTGGAAATTGGCTTCGTCTTCTTTGTCATGTCAGGGCCTGCCCTATTGATGGTAAGGCTGGCCACGTCTCCCCTGCTCTATCAGGGCCACCAAAACAGGAAAGATAGACACAGAATAGGTCATGTCGGCAACCTGAAACTACTACTTTCGTCAGACCCAGACTTGGTAACCAACCTCCATCTGGAGCCACCCACTGCTTTTCGGTGTGGGGCATGGGTTGTTGGGACCTAGAGATGATGCAGCAAGCCCTGTTTGTCCCTCACCGACCCAGTTGCCTCACTTATCGGCCCCGGTCCGTCCCACACCCAAATGCAGTCTTCACCAGCCCAGGCCCCTTCTCACCTGAGGGTGTTCAGGGAGTGCTCGCAGCTCGCAGATGAGGGGGAGATGTTGGCGATCATGACGGTACGGCAGTTGCCGATGAACGAGTCGCGCAGCACCTCCGTGAGCTTGGAGCCCCGGAAGGGGACGTGCTTGTGGCCCTGGTCCAGGGAGCGGATGCACTCCTTCAGCGCCAGCAGGCTCTTGTTGATTTCCGCGCCCTCGATGCGCGTCTGCTTCTCGGAGTTCATGGTGTCTGCCCCGCGCTCACTGCCCGCGAGGTCAATGAATGTGAACTTGCCGTACAATTTGTCGGTGCGAATCGTCTTCACGGCGATTTGGAGGATGGCGTGGGACCGGGAGGACTCTTTGTTTGCGCCAGTCTCCCCTGTGCGCACGCACGCGGGAGCAGTGTGGCAGGCAGACACTGGCAGAGGCGCTCAGGCTAAGCATACGATCGCACAAACACCCACCCTCCCACACAGGCTGGGAAACGCGAAATAAGAACAAAGCAAGAAAGGCAGTGAAAGAAAAATACCCAGGAACAGCAGAGCTGTCGTAGACCTCTTTCAGTCTGTCAAAGAAGGTTGCAAAGTGCAGCACTGGACTGTGCGGGTGCCGTGTGGCACGGAGATGAACCTGTTCCCTCATTTGCCACCCACACTGCCATCTGCACAATTCAACAGACCAAGAAATAACCCATGGAGGAGTTCGTGTTCTTTACAGCTCGATGCGACCAGTGTTAGGTGCGACCACCTGGCCGCACACACACACACACACACACACACACACACATGCACGCGCGCGCACGCACGCACGCACGCACGCACGCACGCACGCCCCCCCCCCCCAACACACACAGAATTTGGCGAGACGACGAGTCAAAAAGGCAGTCCGAATGCCCAGATCTCATCAGGTGGAACGCCAAAAAGGACGTGTCTGACGCCACTAGGCGCCCAGGAAGAAGGTGCGCAGCAGAGTGATGTTCACGAAGTGCGGGGTCTTCAGCAGGCCAGGCCGGAGCAACGTGGGGAAGATCTGTATTTCCGCACTCGCCCAGTCGGTGTTGAGTCCCTCCCGCACACAGGCACACACGCATCGGCACGACAAAGAGGCACTGGCATCTGCACTCGGCCGCGCACGCGCACACACGCCCAGCACAGTCGCTATGAGGAAACAGTGCACCAGCGTGGCACGTGCTTCGCGGCGGTATCTTTCGCCGCCTGTGGCCACCGCGGCCGCGCCACAGGCCTGGCCTACGAACGGGCCCACGCCTACACACACGAACGCCAGCGCGACGCCGCACACCTGAGGCCCGCTGGGTGTTCCCGAAGTCAATCAGGTTGCACAGCGAATCGACGTCACCGATGGCATGCTCCGTGAGGCCCACGATATTCACGTTCGACTTGGCGTCCTCGCGGGCGCACAGTTTGCTGCGGCCGTTCAGCAGGTCGAAGAGCTTCCCGCCGTAGATCTCGAAGAACGACACCATGATCTTCTGTGTGGGCTCCAGCCGGTCATAGATGTCGCGGCACGCCTGATAGTAGAGCCCCAGCTCAAGCCCTGGCTTCCCCATCATCGTGTACGTCTTGCCACTGCCGGTCTGGCCAAAGGCAAAGCAGGTGGCAGCGCCCTTCTCAAAGACGGTATCCACAAGGGGCTTCGCGGCTCTGCAAAGCACAAAGAGCGGAAACGTCTCGGGGGGTGGCAGCAGCAAAGCGACATGTGCCCACGCAGAGAGACACTGCACTGAGCAGTGGAAAACCGTTTCCAGACTGGCAGTGCTCACAGTACACTGGCGGCATGTTCCGTCGTTATGGAAGGCTTGTCCCCGATTTCTCCCCTTTTGAACTGTCTTTGTGATGGAACCAGGCCACTGCATAGCCACTGACCTGGTACACCCACCCACATCAGAAAACAGAGCAGCTGGTCAGGCCTTTTGGCAAGGGGTTGTTGAGGGTTACGCCCTCTCCCTTGTGCGACCAAGGGTGCTACAAATATCCCGTCCTGCTTATGGTTGCCTGTCACTTGTTGCGCTTGTATGCCGAGACTGATACTTGCCCCCGACGTTCAAAATTTTGACCACATGCACAAAGCTGTTCAGCTTTAATCACTTTCACCCTCCAAATTGTCCACGGCTTGTCAACGTACTTCAGAGCCAAATGGCACAAAGTGTTGTTGCCTGGTCCTTATTGTGGATGTGGCCCATCAAGCTGAACGCTCGCTCAACATGGCAAGCAGAGCAAGGGCGGCGGAGAAACAAACAGCAAGGCTAGACAGCACAGGGAGAAAATCCTGCCGCTTTGCATGCCACCATGCGACTCTTGCAGCAGCTGATTGGAAAGTGGTATTGTTGGTAGTGCTGGTTCAATCATGACAAAGGCACATGGAAAACAGATCTGCACAACATACAAGTGAAGTACACTATCACAACAGACAAGGAGTACACATTCAACATTAGAACTTAGGTCTGCTGTGGCATGCTGCGGCTGCACCTGCTTGAACATGTCTACCAAGATGCGAGATGCAAGTTTGCAACCCTTGTGGCGTCAGATGGGACCGTGCTTGGACAAGGGCACGCTCTGCGCATCCCAGAGGCAAGCGGTTCTTGGGGTAGTTGGGCTGAAACGTATCTCAAAACAACTAGAAAAGGGGTGCAGCCACCCACCTTGCGCAAAGGTTTGGATGGAATCCGTGCATTTGGATGTTGAAATACATATTGTGGTGCCATCACGGGGGTCTCGACTTCTGGGGACGTCTGGGGACACCCCCTGAAGTGAAAAGCGAACCGAACAGTGATCAAAGGCCCGCCCAAGGGGGTGGGGGATTGGGAGGGGGTGGGAGACCAAGGTGGACCAAGGTAACCCACAACCCCTGCTGTATCAGGGTCCCCAAAATAGGGAAATACTGACAACGGCGACATAACCTCCGGCGTATCCGGGTCTCCAAAGCGGAGAGCAACGGTGTGGCAGCCATGGACAAAACTTCCCTTCGGGCAACTTTGGTGCCTCTGGCCAAGTCAGACCCAGGTCTCAGTGACCTTTGGCAGCTCACTGCAGCCCGAGGCCAGGACGGGGCGGGGGAGGTGGCATCCGCAGACCGAGGATTCGAGCCCCCCATGGGTGCCATTCTATGACCAGTTCATCGTTCCAAAGCAGTAGTTTCCAGCCTAGTTTCCTGGATGAGGGCCGAGCGTGCAGGCAGGCTAGCATTAGAAGAGAGGAGGAGGGCGGGGGGGTCTGGGACCCAAAATTTTGTGTACCAAAAATGGCCCGATCAGATTTTCCCTATTTTAAATTTCGTTTTTTCCCACAATGGTCACTTTGGTCGGGGGGGGGGGGGGGTCCAAGGCAATGTAAGGCTGCGTGCAGGGCACCTTTCGTAGATATCCTCATTTGTGTCGTGCTCGTCAAACACTTCATCAAACACAAAGTTGTGCCGCTCCGTGTACTTGGTCAGGTCCACCTTCACCTTGGGGACCATCAGCGTCATGTCCGAGCTCGAGTTCGCGCGGCACACGTCCTGCTCGCCCCGCCCGGCCTCGGAGCGGTTCAGCGGCCGCTTGCGCACGCAAACGCAAATGCGGGAGGTCTGCTTCGCAGCCCGCTGCCGCGCTGGGGCCTGCTGGACCACCCCGGCTTTGGTGGCCGCCTGCCGGACACTCGCCGGAAGAGTCTTGGGGTCGAAGGTCTTGGCCTGACCAGCGCGGTCGTCAGCGTTGACCACCTTCGGGCGCTTCTTCATCTGTGTCGGGGCGTTGGAGCGGCGGTTGTCCTGCATGTTCAGGAGCTCCTCGTGGTTCTCCTTCTCCTCGTCGTACGTGAACATTTGGCAGTCGCCGAAGGCCTTCACGCTGTCCCCGATGTCCATGTCGGTGCTCCCGGTAACGCCCTGACGCTTCATGGTCTGCGCGCACACAATGCACAACAGCTGCACGGGGACGCTACGTGCGCGCACGAGGGATGGGCGACACAGAGCCGGCGTACTGAGTGACTTGCCCAAAGAGATTGCGCGACTGACAAGGCCCAAAGCAGTTCCGGGGGACACCCGAGAGGCTGTATACGCACCACACGCTGAGGCATATGGATCCAACCCATCAGACCCTCCAGATCCCGTGTGAAGTCGCATTGCATGAAAGTCTTCGTGTAAATGGGAATTGCCCCCCACCCCCTTCACCAGGACAAGCGTCCAATAGTCGCGCCTGAGTATCACAATGGAGATGGAGAACTCCGTAGACACGGAACTTGGGTACGGCACGCACGAGCGCACGCCCAGGCGCGCGATAGGGACGCACATTGCAACAAGACGGCGTCCTGGGTGTACAACCGTTTGGCCCCAAGCAACAAGAGCATTGCGCGTCCGTATATACATGTTCCTTGCGACGGAAACTGATATTCTTTGGACCCCCTGCAGGCCTCAAGTTGCTGAGCTTAGCTTGGACCAGGGGCCAGGGGTGCTGGTGTGCACGCATTTTTATTCTTTTGGACACAATGTTCACGTCATTTGGGTCCTTTGTTGCAGCATATGTGCGCATGTATTGTTCTGGTCATGCTGCTTTATCCTTGTGAGAACAAGGCTTGGATTGGAACCATGCATGTCAGCCTCAAACTGCATGAAGACAGAGTGTCGGCCTTTGGGTCCCGAGGGCATTGCTGTGACAATCCAGGGTCGGCGATTCGCTTGATTGAAGGGGGGGGGGTCTGAAAAGGGTGTTTCAAGAGTGGTTGCAAACGCTGTTACCGATGCTGAAAGGGGTGGTTCAAGAGTGGTGGACTGGGCGCGCGGGCAATGGCAGTGGTCAGGGACGGGCATATGGAAGAGACGGCAGCGGCCGAGGCAACACCGTCGGACTTGTTGGTGGACGGCACGGCCTTTAGTGAAGACCACACCCAAGCCAAAGGTCCTCATACCTGGATCAGCTCAAAGAGCTTTCTCCGGTCCAGCATGTTGGTGATCCCAACCTTGCTGTAGTCCTGCATACTCAGCGTAGGCAGCTGTGAGAACCCAATTCCAGAGCGTTGGAAAGCCTCGAAGAAGTGCGACAATGCGGCTTGATCCAGCAGGCGGTACAGAAGCTCTGCATCTTGGGCGTAGGCTGCGTCCCCAGCGTAAGGCATTCCTTCGCGGTGTTTGAAATATAGACACTGAAAGTGGTGGAAGCGTCCTCAGTGTTCTTTTTCTTTTCTAACAACAGCCTTTGTACAAACCATCAGTATGTTACAGTAACCCCTCACCCCCCCCTTGCGCAGGTGCTGCCCAAGGCATCAGATTTTCTTGAAAACGACACTTTCACTGAGTAATGGTGCCTGCGCAAAGGGGGTTTTCTTGAACATGCAAAACAGGACATGGTTCTAAAAATGACGGTTTCACCAAGTATTGGTGACTGCACAAGGCGGTGCTTGCGCAAGGGGGGGGCACTCGGGAGAAGGTCCCCGGACTCTACACCAGCAGTGTTGCCCGCAACGCTCTCTGTAAATGAAAGATCCAGTGCTACAGAACGCGTGTAGCCCAGAGGTTGTGGACAATCCTGAAATCTGATGCTGGAGATTGCAGTACGAGCTGCCAGACTGAAGCAAAATCAGAAGAATATCTCATAACTGAAAATCTCCCGAGCAGGAAAATCAAGGAGTCTGAAACACAGTAGTGTTGTTGACAGTTGACACAAATGTGGACCTAGCTTGGAATTTGTTGAATTGAAGAAGTGTCCTGAGCTTTGTGATGGTGTCCAAAAAGCTTTGTTGGAATCCAGACTTGCAGCAAGGTTTCAGCCCCACAAGTGAAATTAGGGATCAAGCTGGGATGTTCCCTCCTCAGGATGTATGCTGATCCGGGGTCAGCGTGGCGTTTGGGCGTGGGCTTCATGAATCTCGATGAGCACGCTATTCAGGCATATGACTGTGGGAGACCAGGACCGAGACGGATCGGTGACCACCAGACTCATGCGCACCATTGTCACTGCTCCCTCCCTCCTTACAAGCGGGTCATTTTCCATCTGTACCCTGGCACCCAGTGTAGCCTGCTATTTCTCGCTTCTCTTGGGACTTGACTTGGGGACTGACCAGCAGTTCTGCTGCCTAACCACATGCACCACAGTAGCAAGGACAGGAGGATACAAGCCGTGGCGAATGGCAGGGTGTCCAGAAGGCTTCTGACACATGTGGGTTGACAACTTGCTGATTCACTTGGTGATCTGTTGTATCGCTTGGGGTTCTTTCCCCACAAACCATGGGACCACCACTGGGCAGGGCGGCTGGACCTTTCTCTTTTGAAGGATTTTCAGACCCCGCCCCCTCCAGCAACTGCATGTGCACCTGCCCCACCGTGACATCTGAACAGTTGGCATGTGCTGGTTCTTTGTGTTACTTTAATGAATTGTCCAATTTTTTCGGGTCAACACCCAGAGCTAAACTACAGTAGACTACAGTCTAAAGTGATAATATATTTGCTGTCAAGCACAGCAAACATTTCCTGTGGTGGTTTTACAGTGTCCTGAACAATCAGCGCACGCACGTTCCGGAGGGAGTGCGCCGCTTCCATGGAGCTCCCTCCAGAACTTTTTTGCACCTAATTTGAGCCTCACACTCCATGTTTCAAGGGTTTGACTGTTCAGACCGATCAATTGGGTCCCAAATCAATCCCAAACCAGTTCCAAATCCCTCTACCAACAGGCTTCCCTCATTTGTTGGCACAGACCCCTGGCACCCAAAATCGATGGATTTATCTGTAGGCGGAACAACTTCAAGGATTCTGAGAGTTGATTTTGGAAGCACTCTATAGGTCTGAACACCAAAAACCTTGAAATGCCGAGCCTTCTAGCTGAAAATCAATGAGCAAAGATAGCACACAAACCAGCACGGCTTTATTTCAGCAGCTGTTCTGGTAGAATTTTTGAAAGCCAAATTGGATTTTTTTGATATGATGATGTGATTTGAAGTCAATAGCAATTTCGCATTCCGCATTTTAAACATCTAATGATAGATTTTTAGCCTACAGCATTATTGCTACTGTCATTTCACTTCCACCAATATTGGTACAACAACTGGCAATATATGTTCCCGAAGACTCCCAGGAGACTATGCCTGCCCCTGAATGGGGTAGTTTCTTGTCCATCGTTGATGGCTCTTTGAACCCCGTACCCGTGAGTGACCTTGACCGGGGAGTACTCAAGGAGTTGATGGCCGAAAATTGTGGCCTTACCCTCCATGATCTCAAGAAGAGATCATCTGAGTACCCTTCGGTCACTACTACGAGTGACGAGAGCTACGATGACTGCAAGTTCCACAGTTTTGGCAAAGCTGAAACCCCATTCTGTGTCACACTGACATGGTCTCAAGAGATGCCCCGTCCCCATTTTTCCTTCCTCCCAAAGCATACCAAGGGCAATATGGTCAAGTCGGGGATACAGGCGGGGGGGAGGGGGTTAAACAGTGCCCCTTCGGGTGTAGGTCGTGGAACCAAAAATGGGTAGGTCGCGCATTTTGTTTTAGGCATAGGTCGCGTAACAAAAAAAGCGTACATTGCGTGCCATAGCATTTTCAATTTTTTCTCCACACGCGGCTTGCGCAAAAAAAAAGTGCACGTGACCTACACAAAAAAAAATAAGCTACTTACGCCTGACACATGAAGGCTAGAATGGAGCCAAGACCAGGTTTGTCAAAAATAGTGAAGCATGGTTCCCCATTCAGAACAGCCCAAAATCTCCTTCAAAGAAACAGGCGGTGCAGCACACGGACTGCAGTCAGACAAAGGTGGAGCACAGCTGGTTCCAGGGCGATTTACAGTTAGTTACCTGGGTTGAGATGCAACAGATGAAAGTTGGTTGGAATGCCCTGACGGTGTCTTGGGAATCCAGCCTCGCTCACCTAAACACAGCAAATTGTGAAATATGAGGTCAGAAAGGCTGGCTGCGCGGTGAGATTCTCCGTGTGCGTGTCATTCTTTGGGTACGGATTGTTGGCTGGTATGTAGATACACTGGATCACATGGCTGGTAAGAGGGGTTTGGTCATGTGGGGAAACGCACAATAACCCCGGACCATCCTCTGTATTGTGGCTCCGTGAGGAGCATCCTGCTTTGGGGTCAATTTGGGGTCAGTGGAGGTGTGGGTCCTTAGCGTATTTCCTTCCTAAGCCCACAAGTACAGGCTTGAAAAGCCTGCAGAGAGCGGTGCACGGCATTCTCCGCCACAACCTGCATGCGGGTGAGCCATGTCCCTGTTCCAAAGGAGGGGATGGGCATCAGAGGCGCAGAATTGTTCACTGACCTGCACATCCAGAGCAGGGGTGAATGCTGCCACAACACGGCACATATCCCCTTTTTGGGCGGGTGAAAGTGTGGGTTCAGTCTTTTGTCAGGCAATAGGTGAGGCATGTACCACGGGAGGGGGTCAGACATCCAACACCCAGCACCAATGGGCTGGGGTAGGCGAGGTGCATGACAGGGAAGGCGACATGGACAACACGATGTGTAATGTACACAGAATCACGGAGACTCAGGAGTGGGAGATTGGACCCCTTCAACGCAGCACTGTCCCACGGAAAGATGCATTAATAACATGGGGGCTGCCTGGGATGGCCTGGAGAGGCTGGGTCATGGTGGCAAATGCGGATCAGGCATTGCCCGCAACCGTCCCTGCCTTTCAGCGGTGGAGAGCACCCTCCGAGCTTCACGAACTGAGTGCATGTGCAGCCTCTGCCGGCAAGTGGATGCCATGGGGGCAGTCTGCTGCTATGGTGAGCACTGGGACTACCGTTCCACCCACTAAACTGCGAGACATGGCACTGTGCATGGAATACTGACGGGATGGTTGCCTATATTCACTGGACCTCTTGTGGACAACCTGAAGAGATGGGGAGATCACCACGACGGTGCCACAAACTGCTACTCAAACTGCCAGGAAGCGTCCAACTCCAAAGGCGTCGGACTGTATACCTGACCCAATACTTGACGCATATTCTTTCTCACAGTGGGTACCCACCGGAAATGAAGCACAGGGAAATGCCCAGGCGGAGTACGTGCACAAATACATGTAAATGAGCAGAATGCAATGGGTGCCGACATTGTTGTTCACCAAATTGCTGACCGGAAAACCCAATGCTGACAGTATCAACTCGAGACACAAAAAAAAAACTCGCCTTCTTCTTTGCACCCAAACCGTCGTGAGGAAGGCTTTATTATTGATGCTTTCTTGTGAGAACTCGAAGGCCACAAAAAACTTGGATATTTATGGGGCTGGCTTCTTAACGCACTGCACCCGCTTCCTCATGATTCGTAATCCAATACATTAGGTTAGGTTAGGTCAGTTTAGATCAGATGCATAATGCCGTCGAGTCTGCAAGCGGGGCAACATGGAGGGTAACAGCACAATTGTTGTACACAACCACGATGGCAACTTTCGAGGACAAAATGATTTTCCCGCCCATCCACAGGATGCACCCAACATGTCTTGGAGTTGTTGATGTCATCCGAATCAACAAATGCCGATGCTTTGCTCGCATTAAGGTGCTTGGTAACATGTGAAGGATTAAGTGGTACTACGGTGTATGAGGGCATGGCAGTGTGTTGAAGCAGAACATGCCTTGTGAGTTGCTCCTCAACAAAAGCTGTCAGCAGGTGGAATTTTGAAACGGTTTCTGAAGCACATTACTTTCCGAGATGGACTTTGCGGGTTTATATTGTCTGCATGTGTTGCCTCTTAGTCCCCCATTTCTCTGATCGCCGCCTTGTCTCTTGTCCACGCGTGCTCATGTCCGCATTTGGATCGGATTTCGGGCTCTCATGGTAAGCGGCCCCACCTGAATCCTGGGGGCCAAGCCGAAACTGCTGTTGCCGGCTGTTGCCTCCGTCCGTCTGTCTTCTGTTCTTGGTTAATGGTCAACGGTCAACCACTTTTGTTTGGGTTCACGGCTCCGAACGTCTGGGGCCGTGTTCGTGACCCCTGCGCTGGGGCAGTAGCCAGGCTGGGGCAGAAGCGGTTGTCTCTGTCACTATGGGTTGAGGGAAAGCGGTCAGAGAGAAAAGAGGGCGGTCACTCAAAGAGAAAGTACAAGGGGCTGTCAAATTTGAATTGAGCTGCGCTGCGGTCGGATTCTGGATGCCAACTGCACCGCAGAGTTTGTGGTGTTGTTCATCAGACTGCGCTGAAGATCCTGAGATGCAGACAAAAATGCCGCAGCAACTCCGAAAAGGCAAGGGTACCGTGGGGGACAGGCTTTATTTCAAATGGACCATTTCCTTACGAACTTCCACACCGTAGCAGCCTACAAGGAGCCCAGGTTTTCAATACACACACCGACGAGAAGGATGCATGTACAAATGCAGCAGTGCAGGTGCTCCAGCAGCCTGGCCCTGTTTGCCATCAACCACGTGCCGTGGTACTGATCCAAGTGTTGGTTGGGAACCGGTGGGGAGAAGGCTAGGTTGCATGGACAAGCAGCACAGTGCCATCATGAGCAGTAGGGTCAATATTCCAATCTGACCCTCAAAACTGCACCTTTCCTCACCGACAAACAATCTGGACCAACAAAAGCAGGTCACACAAAGAGCGCACTCAGGGCACCGGTAGTACTACACGGTGACCCACCAGCCATCCAAACACGCCACCTTTCCCAAGGTAGTGCACCCAGAACAATGGTCCGTTGTTTGTTCTATTGGTGCACTGGTGTCAGGTCAGGATGCAGGCTTCCTTCTTCAGTAGCCGGAACACCTCTCTCTCCTGCGCTAGACCATTGGAAGGTGCGACCCGACGCATCTAGATTTTTTGGTTCCTGCGTTGCTCAAAGACGTGCTGTTCCGTACCACACGTCTTTCCAAAGATGCTGGCAGACGATAGTCGGCACGAAGTCGCCCCCCCGTACCCCCTCCCCCCCCCGTACCCCCTCCCCGTACGCCCCTTGTATCCCCCCCGTAACCGTACCTCGCCTCGCTTCGCTCAACGCGGGGGCCAGCCCCCGCACCCCCGCTTAAATAACAAGACTCCTGCGGTGGCTACAGACCGCGTGTTGTGTGCACCTGTACCGCCCTCTGTGTGTACTGCCTTGCCTGTGGCCCCTTAAATAACAAGACTCCTGCGGTGGCTATGGGGTGCGTTTTGGGAAGACCTACCGGGAAGTCCTTGGCAAAACGACATTTCCACTACCTCATACAGCAGAGGTCCCCCGCCCCAGGTCAGTCCACCCCTACAGGACAGGCCCTGTAGTGCCAGCAGGTCTTATCCCCCACCCCCTTTGGGAGGGCAACACTAAAAGTACTAAGTTCCAAAAATTGACGGAAACAACACCTATTCTTGTTTTGACAGTGGTGTCGTTTGCGCGTGCCCTGAGAAATCACAAGCAATGACCATTCCATCATAACTGCACCAGTCGTGATTCCCCGATCTCCACCTCCAAAGAACAAGAAAGGGTGACAATGGATGGCAGGACAGCAACCGATACCATCCCCAGCCTCAAATCAGAAGAAACACTTGACCTTCACGAACCACCAGAAAAAGGCACCACCAAATTCCATGGTTACAAAAGCTGCGGAAACAACACCTGCTGTTGCTCTGGCAAGGGCGTTGCTCTCGCAAAGGGGGGGGGGGGGCGAAGTAGGATCCTCATGAGCCAGTGGGCCAGGTGTTGGTCCTCCTGCCAACCGTCTTGGTCTGCCAACACGTGCCTTTGGTGCAGGCGCATGTTGCCCTTCGCCCTTCAAACAGTCGAGCAGGGTAACGGTGCTGCAGGACTCGGACCTATACGCAGCGGACGTACCTGCAGCTCCCTCTGCTTCTCCTCCACTAACGAAATGAGATGCCGCACACTGTCCCCGCTCAGGGGGGCGGCCGTGGCATTGTGCGGCGAGGCAGCAGCAGCCACCGCAAAGCGGCCACGCTTACCCGACTTCCTGCAGAGGAAAGGGGGACAGCATCAGCGATTATGAGGGACATTGACAGTTGAGGTCAGAAGCTGCAATCGATTTCTGAAGGCTGGCCATCAGCTGTCGTCAAGCCCAAGGAGAAAATATGGTCCTCGGCGGAGAGGCGGGGGGCGGGGGGGTCATGAATGCGGAGAACAGCGGGCATAGAGGTAGAATAGGGGGGGCGGGGGGGCGAAAGGTGGAGGAGGTCTGCAAGCTGGTACTTCCAGTTGAACAAACTTACAAGTGTTTTTTTGAGGTATGCCTCTGGGCTGTGTGTGTTTGTGGGGAAATGTGTGTGGGCGGGGGGGGGGGGGGGGCATGCCGCTGCAGCCATTCCTGTGGTGCGTGGCGCGCACTGGGCCGAGGTGGCGTTCCCTATATTTTTCGTTTGGGGAGTTGACCGGTGTTGTTCTGTCAGCCTGTGCGACTGTGGGCAAATCATAAGGTGGAGTAGGTCTGCCAGTGGAGGGGGGGGGGGGGGTCTGTGCAGTTGTATGGGTGAGAATGGGGCATCTGTCCCACTGCCAACAATATTCCAGCATATTGCCCGTGGCGTCCATTCCCCTGCCAGAGCTGACAGGCTCCACAAGAAAAAAAGGCAGGGGTAAAATGTAA
The DNA here is from genome assembly GCA_964036045.1 of Eutreptiella sp. 'Long Island Sound 2002'. NCBI lineage: Eukaryota > Euglenozoa > Euglenophyceae > Eutreptiales > Eutreptiaceae > Eutreptiella > Eutreptiella sp. 'Long Island Sound 2002'. Next base: position 23,816,072 of record OZ038390.1, read on the forward strand.
AACAATACAAGAAAATAAGATGAAAATGAATATGTAATAAAAAATCTAGCAAAGGGAAAAAACCAAAATAAAATGAAATGAATCAATATGGACCTAGCTGTCACCACGGGGGTCCCCGTGGGTGCTCGAGTAACCGTATGATCACCAAATGATCACCCAAACCCATCCCAGAAGCAACGGAAGGTTTGCGGAAAATTCAAAAACTAAAAAGTATTCAGTTGACACAAAATCGCGTAAAAAACAGCAATTTCCGGGCTTTCAAGGGGCCCATGGCGTAGGGGTCCCCATGGGTGCTAGAATACTGGCATTGTCACCAAACAATCACCCAAACACATCCCACAGGCGACAAACAGTTTTCGGAAAAATTCAAATTTTCCAAAATTGTTCAGCCAACGCTAAGTGCTCACTGGCAGGGCCCCATAAGGGGGGGGTGGGGGTCGATCGTGGATAGTCGGACATGGCACCCAGGACCCCCGTCATTGGTTAGGGGTCCATTTAGAAAGAAAAAGTGGCAGGGGACCTGGGTCTGAATTAATGCACAGTGGCGGCTACAGGCCAAACCAAGTTTTGACTCCCCTCCCCCCCCCCCAAAGAAAAGCGGTACCCAGGTACAGGGGAAATAGAGGGTTCAAAAAGAAAAAATTCGTTGTGGGATAACTTGTTCCCCGAAAATGATGATTTTACAAGGGGTTGGACATCCGATATCACGCTTTGGGGTATGCTATGCGAATGACCTCAAAAAGGGTGGGGTATATGGCGCCCGCGCCTGCGCTTGATCTAACAACCTCTCTTCGAGGTGATTTTTGAAAAATTTCAGTCGACGCATGCCAACCTGAAAACGGCCAAGTCCTCACCGGCAAGGGCCCATAGGGGAGCTGACGGGGGGTACCTAGAGTTTGGACCCAAGACCCCCACCATTGGTTAAGAGGGTCCATGTGTAAGAAAAAAGTCAGGACCTGGGTCTGAATCCACACACAGCGGTCACGATACGCAAAAAGGGGGCATATGGGGCCTGCGCCTGCTTTTGATCGAACAACCTCTCTCCGAGATGATTTTCGGCGGCTGGCAAGAAAATTCCCCCAAACCCTATTTCTGACCTGATTAGAGCAAAAGGGGGAGTGGGGGGCCTCAATATGGTCAGGTTGCAATGTCCACATTGGGCTCTGGCCGTACCTGCCCCGCTACTGTCATCGCCTTCTGTCCATCTTGCCAACTCGTGGCGCGTCCGTTGAGTGTCCGGCGAACTGGTGTTCATCCCTCGACCCTACCTCCGCTGGCCGCCTTGGCTGTCCGGGCTCTACTGGGTTAGGCGTACATGCTGGTCAGGGGTCACTCCCTCCCCGTGCTGCAATAGTAGCTGGCCCCATCTGGCCACACTTGGTCGGGCGTTGTGGGGGCCATAGGTTGAAAAACCCAGTGGGTACAGGTCCGGTTAGTGCACACACAACACACAACATTCAGGGGGTATTCAACATGCAGTTCACCAGGGGTGGGGCCTATGCAGTCTGTGGCGGCCGCTGTTTGAGTGGTAGCGCACCCGGCGGCAACCGTGTTGGCGCCGGTTCGAGCCCCGTTGCCGTCAGTCGACGGGTGAGACGTCCGATCGACCCCTTCGAGTACTGGTGGCGGCGCGCGCTGCTACAGGTGTGTGGTGCCACGATGTGTTTTCTTTTTGAGGAGCGGGGGTTCCTGGATGAGAAAATAGACGAGACCTCCACCCGATCCGCCGGTACCGGCAGTGGCGCGAGTTGATGTATGGGTGGGTGGTTCCAACGATGCCCACTAGAGAGCTCTACGTGCAGGGGACCCAGGGGCGTCCCCGGGTATCGAACCCCCGCACTGGACGACTGAAGACTACCGCTCTCGCCATTGGGCCGTCTATGTCTCATACCATCAATCCACTCTGTCACTTGGTGGGGGGTGTTCCTGGGGTGGGGTTGTGCTGTGGGGGGGGAGGAGGGTGGGGGTTCCAGGGGAGGCCTTAGGTTGAGAAACCCAATGGGTACAGGTCTGGTTAAAGTTAGTGCACATATAACACATCACATTTAGGGGGTTTGGCAGCGCGATCCTTCCGTGCTACATGACAGCATGGAAGCCGTGGAGGGAGAGGCCGGCGCGGATCCGTCCAAGCGGGCCTCTTGTGATGAGTCTAAAAAATTCAGGCTGCGGGGGTGGAGGGGGGACTCGCCCTGCATTGCCACCAGCTCCAACGATGCCAGTAGCTGGATGGATGCCTGGGGGGACAATGGAGAGTTCGGTTGTGGCGTCCGGAACGTCGTGCGCACCGGGCCCACTTGGTGGGGAGTGGGGTGACGCCCACTTGTTGCCGGCGTTCTGTCCATCCCGATGGCCCCAGGCAGTTTCATACCGGGCCAGGGGATGCTGGACCCGGGCGTCTGCCGCCGGGTCTCTTGCTTACCTGTATTGGTGTGCAGATTTCAATGTCCCCCAACAGGGTTGGCGGTGGCGACCTTGGTTTGGCCGGCGTTCCCTGCTGGGATCCCGGCGGGGTGTCCGCTTCTATGCCTGCGCCGGGCGTTGACGCTGGTTGCGAGATACACTCCTCCTCCCACCCCAAGATGGACTCTTCCAGCTCGTGGTCTGATTCCTCGTCTTCTGGTGTGGGGGGGGGGGGGGCGGATCGAGATGAGCCCAAAAAGCAGGGGGGAGCGGCGTGTTCCTACATCCGCCAGGTGGTCCGCCCGACCGTTGCCTTTTATGCCGATGTGGGAGGGGACGTGTAGCCACTGTATGGCATCCCCCAGTTTTTCGACCAGGTGGAGTATTTGTGTCCACAGGTCCACGTGGGCCACTGCGCCCGATTTGTTTTGCCAGCCATGGTGGGGGGAGTGGGTCCTGGGGGGTGGCTCCCCCCCTGCCAAAATGAAAATTCAAGCAACACTCTGGGGGGTAGGGGGGTTGTCTGGTCAAAGAGTGGAGGGTGAATGCGGGAATGTCTCATGCAGTTGGTACCTGGCGTGGCTGTTGTGCAGGGTTGTATCGCTGTAGAAGGGCCCGGATCTCGCGCTGAGAAGCACAGAAGTGCCCGAAGTGACTGCTTGGCCACTGCTTGGTGGAATATGGCTCTTTGGGAGGGAGCCTTGGCAGCGGTGCCATACCTGTGCGGAGAAGGGCATGGTGTGAAGTGCATCTCTGTTCTGATCAGTAGCAGCATTGACAAAGCCATGTATGCCAGATCAGTGATTACTACATTGTACTGTGGTTAGAGCTTAAGACTTGCCTTGATGCAAAAAGCCACAACTGGAATCCCCGTGAACCGCATCGTTTCCGGTAAAGCCATAATTTGCCATGACAAGCTGCTGTTATAACTTACCATGGTCATTTTCCATATTTGTTGCAATGTGGACAGGCAACTGGAGCGAAGCCCATGCGTCTCCCTGAAGCAGTTTCTTTGGGCACACCCAGTGCTCGCAATGCTCAAGATCACTGTGTGACACGGCCACACCATTGCTAAATGGGGCTGAACACAGAGGGGGCATAGAGGGCGCACAGAGGGCATGACGCGGCCACTGTGTGAAACGGCAAATCCAACAAAACAGGATTAGGCTGCGCTTCTTTTTAGCGATTTTGACAACAGGCCGCCAAATCCCAACACAAACACAAACAACCATGAACTTGGCTGCCTGAGCAAAGATTACCACGAGGACCGGTCACCTCAAAACACAGCAGACACCGTTCCAAAGCATCCTTTCGAAGCATAGCAGGATATCTCTCTGCCGCAGCGGCGGGCCGCTAGCCTTTGCCCAGATAATAACATTGTACAGGACCCCTGTCCACCCTTTCATTGCATTCACCCTGCCGGCATTGCTACCGTTGACCTTTTGGTGCTTTCATTGCCCATCGCCCATCGTTGCTCCATGTGTTCATCCCCAGGACCACGTCAATCGGATGTTTTCTGTTCTCAGCTGCAGTGCAGTGCATGCAACGCAGCAGTGCTCCCTTACGTCCACAACGGGCTGCCGCAGGCTGTAAATGGGCGTTCCCGCTCCACATCTACCACATGGAACCCTTTCTCCGCCCAGAGTCAGACCATACCACTTGCTGAGGGGTTGGCGTCCGGTCGGGTGACACAGGTGATTCAGGTCGCTCTCTACTGCGGGATGCAACGCTCCGGGTCGGCGAGGTGACGAATGTGGACGCAGCTGCAGGACCCCACTGCAGACGTGGAAGGTATGGCAAAGCTGTGGGCCATTGACAGGATTAGAGGTCGGCAGGCAACGAAGCTCGCCAAAGAGGCACAGCGGATCCGGGAGTCCAGGAGGGACGAAAGGGATGTGGGCATAAACTGGGAGGGACGAAAAGGGTGGGCGCATGAAGGGGATGGGGACAGGTGACGTAAGGGTGTAGCAGGACAGAAACTCCCGTGCAGGGGCGCACCAACACGGGAATTTCGGACACCCTGCTGCTTCAACACTTCTGAGCCCCTAGAAAAGCGGGGGGGGGGGGTAAACCCTAATTGAGGTGAGCTAAGCAAAAATGCAGGTGGAACTGTTGGTAGACTTAAGCTGTCTAACACAGCCATCTGGAGCTGCTGTATTGCAACCACTCAAATGCCTCCTAGTCAGCATATCTCTCTGGGACGGTGAGGAAGGTGCCAACATGGAGCGTTTTGGGGGATCAGTGTCATTGTTACCTCATTTGTGCCCACTACGTGTACCATAGGGGGGGGTATGTGGGGTATATTCGGAAAGCCCTCAAAAAGGGCTATTTGGAACACCCTGGGTCTGCATGTTGTACTGACGGTATATTTGAGATTTTTGTCCTTTTTGGACGTTGCCTGTGTTATTTGCTGCCTGATTTTGTCAACGGGCAGTCACCATGTCTGTGTACAAAATTCTCGCCACATGCGTGCACTACTTCAGAATTTCACGGAAATTGTGCAGTCTGTGGCCAAACCCAAAGCAACCGCGGCCGTTGCCAACCCTTTGAGCCCAATGAAGAGTCCCCAAAAGCAGGGTGCAGATAATGTACAGCGGACCTCAGCCAGCAAGCAGAACTTTGAGAAATTTCTGCAGGCACTGCCACAGGCTGAGAACCGCTTCAGCGACGCTGCTCGGTCCAGCACTGACATGGTGCATCTGGCCCTGTGGGTGGCCGTCGGGGGATTTCAAGCCCCAGATTTCATTGAAAACGGCCCAGCAGACAATGAAAACATTCAAGCGGGGATACCAGGCACCCATGAAGGATACATGCGCGGAGTGTGAGCTGTACAACCTGAAACAACCTGAAACAGCCTTTTCGCACAGATTTCAAAAAGCATACACATACCCCCCCCCCTCCCAAGGTAACAACATTTTGGTGCATTAGACCAAAAGTTGAGAAAACCCTGCCGAAATGCGAATTTGCTCCGTGTTGGCAGCTTCTGGATGTCGCAGAGAGATATGGGTCGGTGCAAACAAGCCATCGTCAGCTGTCGCAGAGGCACATATGTGGTACGGGGATGACAGTCCTTGCCTAAGGCCCCCAGGTTGAAACAGATTGGGGCGAAACAGGCAAGGCCGGTGAAATCAGTCAAATTTCAGTGAGTTCTAGCAGGGGCAGCTGGTCAAGAGCATCAGGCTTTTCTGGGTGATGTACCCAGTTGCACTGGCCTCCGGTGCAAAAGTTCGCTTATATGTACTGTCACCGTCCGTTCAAGGGACACACCACCGCACCCAACAACAACTTGCACCACCATCGGCAGCATTTCTTTGGCTCGATGTACAGTCAGGCCACACCAAGCACTGGTCAAAGGAGCGACACAATCCCCAGAACATGGGGTGGCTGGACATTGACTGTGTTGTGAGGACCCCAATCCTCATGGCAAGCAAGGTGTGCTGTTGTGACCAGTGTGCTGCTGAAAAGGTGGCCTTGGGAAGCAACAGCCCTCAGGGACACGCAACCTCTGCCCTCCCCCAACCAGCACTCCCACCAACCAAACGACGGTGACCGGTCACAAGACGTCCGGGATGGGTGAGGTACGCCTGCGGAAGCCTTTGGACCAAGAGGGACATGCAACGACCAAGGGGGAAAAGTTTCCAGCCCAGGCCGCACTTAAAACAAGAGGCCGAAGGAAACAAGCCTTTGGGGTGGAGCATGCCAGTGCCAGCATGGGAGGGGTGCCAAGAGGCAGAAGCAACACTTGTGAGTGGCGGGACTAGTGTCCCACTCTCACCAAGCAGAAATAATTGTCCCCGGTTGTTAGGGGTAGCCAAGCAGGCTGCCTACCTCTCGCCTACGCCGACTGTAGCTGAGACATGGCTGGAGCTTGCACACAGCCCATGGAAATGGGAACTGTTGCGCTGGTGCAAGCAAAGGGTCAGGATAATGCCCAAGGACCTACTCAAATGTCCCTGTGCATACAGACGTGGCATTTTGGCCCCAAACCCTTGTCTTATGTTGTGCGCAAAAGTGGTACTGAATTAAATTAGGTCCCAAATTAACACGCCCCCTACGCCCGTTGTTGCTTGGACAAGACCGTACCTTCGATGGGAGATGGGGGGTCTAACTTCAAAGAGGAGCGGGAAGGAGGAACGTTGGTGTGTGAAATAAGCCTAGAAAATGGGATGGGGGGGTTGTACTCCACAAGGGCACAAAGGGAAGCCAGTACATATCCCCGGTACAACTACACGGACCACTTTCAAGTCAGGTCACAGGTGTTAGGCCAGCCAACAAACATTGTGGACGGAACCTCTTGAGGCCTGACTCTTTTGGCAAAGCCATCCACCAAGCGCTTCAGGAACTGGTTCACTCTGAGGCACTAAGTGGTGGCACATTGTTTTTGCATGTGGCACCTGCACTGGTGTGTGTTCGCGGCAAGCCTGCCTTGTTGGATGAGGGAGGGGGGGAAGGGGGTCATAAAAATCATCATTTGCCTCCCTTTTGATGAAAATCCCCTTTCAATTTTTTTGCCCCAAAATGGCCAAAATTTAGGTCCCTGACAGAGGAGCCCCCTTTTGAAGACCTTCTTCGGGGTCCAGGAGGCTCTAGCGACCAGGCTAACATTAAAACAGAGGAGGGGGGGGGGGTCTGGGACCCAAAAATTTGTGCACCAACAATGGCCCGATCAGATTTTCCCGACTGCTTTTCCCACTTCGCTTCCTCCTGTGTACCCTAGCCCCCCTCCCTCACTCACCCGCACCAGGCCACAAGAAACTTGCACTGCGCTCGCCCACGCATGTGAGAAATGCCTTTCCCCCCCCCCCTCTCTTTCCCCAAATGCCAACAACTCCCGACAGCCTCGACCAGCACATGCCCCTGCACCCGCAGCACACAACATACTGCTGCAGCCGGGGTGGAGGAGGCGAAACTGGTTGCCTGGGATTTGCGGCTCCGAGTGAAGGACCAAGAGCCCATCGTGCTGTCTGAGTTCTTCAGAGTGCCAAAGGCAGAAGCCGGGCGACTCAGCGCAGAAGCGGGTCGATCGCTGCGCACGGTGCCGGTCAGGCTGTGGCTCGGGTCTACAACAGGCTCCATGACGGGTATGCTGATGGTTAGCGGGGGGTTCTGGTTGCGCTTTCGCACTGTTCTGTCATGTGAACAGGAGCATGGGGTGCGGACAGCGAGTGATGACAGAGGGGGGGGGGGGGGCACACGCATGCTGAAGCACAGCAGGTGAGAGATGCTAAATGAAAGTGGAATGGTGGGGGATGAAGACGAAGAAGGGCCAACCTGCCAATGGCCTAGTAACCCTGCCAATGGCCTCGTAAGCCTGCCAATAGCCTACCAACCCTGCCAATGGCCCTGGGCATTCTGGCATGGGAGCAGGCGGAAGCGCAGCACACGTCCCAACGTACTTGTGAGGCTGATAAGTGCTGTCACTGTTGCTTTGATATCTAGCGGCCCACTTCACAACATCTGGTGGTTATCCACCTATGCCCCATTTTTGCCATCTGTTGTGTGTAAGAAAAACGTTGTGCGTACCCAGTTTGGGGTTGGGGCTGTTTTGAAAGGCCGGACCAAGTCCATTTTCCTCACATCTGAATACAAGAAAAATCTGGCACTCACGGAGAGGGCAAAGAGCTGTAGGGGTGGAGTCAGGGGTGGGGGTGCGACTGCAGGTTGGGCATGGGATCAGAGGGAGGGGGGGTTGCAGTAATGGAACGTCTAATCCAATTGCCATACATTGTGGAAAGTTGCGCAAAAATTCCAGGAAATCGCGGGAAATTGTGGGTAAATTGCGATGGCGTGAGCAAGCTTCCTTAACCGTCGGGAACAACTCTTCTGGACAGGTGGTCAACGGTTTTTCTCTGTGCCGTACAATCTGATCCACTGGCACCATAAATTAGCAGGAGCTGGCCCTCAATATGCGACTGCACAAACATTGTTTGTTGATGAGACACAGGTTTGCACAACTGCTACAGACGAAATAATCCTCGTTCTTGCCAGAACTGGCAACAGCGAAGGGCACCAACAGGCAGGCAAGATGGACGAGCCAGAAGCAATTGCAAAACAAAAAAGTGAGACATCGCGGATCTCAATCCCCCTCCAATTGGGATGCAGGTTGGGGTAGGAGAAGAGTCAGGCAAAAGGGTAGCACTGCCCGTAGGCAGGTGTAGCGGTTCAGTTGGTGTTCAGGCAAATCACATGCCTTTGCAGTGATGTGCTCAGTGCCGCTGTCCCATGGGTACTGGACCAGCCGAGCTCTGCATCAGCACTTGAGGCAGCAGTGCTACGCTGCACAAGGCTCCGCTGGAGTTGTGTCTGCTTTGCCACCTTGGCTTCGTAATCCTGGCGGCTATTGAAGTCCCTCAGAAGCTTGAAAACGATGTTTGGTGCAGGAAGGTCCACCCCCTGCAACAGTGCGGCGCAATATGACAGGAGACGGGAATGTCTGTTGCAACACGGCACATGAGATCTGACCTGGGCTGGACCACCGCAGACCATATTTACTGGGCAAAGGTTCCCTGCACGGAGTGGAAGACACAGGGCAACTAGTGAAATGCCATTGTTTGCAGACCGTTGCCCAAGGCAGAGTGCAGCAATTATGTGCAGAAACAGTTGCCCAGCACACAACAAAGTGTACATCCTTCTTAGAAACACCCCTCCAATCTCCATGAACCCATCCATCTGTCCCCTTCTGCAATTATTCATCGTCTTGCGTCGTCCAGTTCACACAGACAAGATTTTTCCGACTCGTTGTTGCAGCCCTGATCCATCCCCGGAGCCTGTGACATTAAGTGGAGCTGCGGGGCTGGTAGGACTGAAATGCTTCATGACTCCTGCCCCAAAGCCCTACACATGCTCCTCCTCCCTGCCCAACAGCACGCACTCAAGCCGACCTGCGCAAGTGGCAACTGGTTGCTGATGTTTGCCTTGCTCCTCTGCCACTGCTGCCGCCTCAGCTTCGGGACAGGCGTCAGTCTCGAGGGGCCTGTCGAGGAATCGCGCCTGTGCTTCATGTTGGGGCGCTGCGGAGACGGCATGCGCACACCGGCGCTGCTGGCCTTAGAGGACAGCAGGGCATCACCCTCCTGAGCCACGCTCTTTGCAAAGTCACCGGGGGTCACCGAGTTGAACAACTTCAGCGCGGGGGCTTGGGCGCGGGCCTCTTCCAGTGCCTGCACCATGGCCTCTTGTGCAGCTACAAAAGCAGAGGGAAATACCGCGGGGGTGGGGGGATATTCTGTGTCTAATAAATTTTAAATCTACACATTCTGCAGCAAGAAAATGTGTGCCATTTCTTAAAAATGAGCGAACAAATCATGCATGCTTCCCAAAATTGGTCATCAGAAACAGTGGATGGTTGCTGTTATTTCCTGGTGGACTCTGGATGCTTCCTTTTATTTCCTGGTGGTTCCTTGACAGTGATGAGCGTGGGACAAGAAATCGTTGCACGAGGAGTCACCAAAAACGAAGCTGTTTCAAAAAAGGAGGCACAGCTGAAGGAGGACTTCTGCTCCCAAAACACAAAACAGACTGCTCAACACAAAAAGCGGCCATGTGTGGACAGCACAAGGAGCATGCAAACACCAGTATGTACTTCAGCACTTCTGCAACTTCCACGGGAAACGAATTATCATCAACCGAATCCTCTTGCGCGGTACAAGTGGTCAAAGGCAGTGCCTAATGTATACCCTATATAAAAACACCGAACAAATTGCGCAGAAAAGCTTCGCACAGAATCTGTGACGCAGAAATTCTACCCTGTATATTATCCCCCGGAGTGTACCGGAGTGTACCGGCAGTGCAACAAAATGTAATGGAGGTGTGGCAAAGCGGAATGGCAACACAATAAAATGCAGGGAAATGTGACAGAGGGACACAGAGCCAAGGGATGCACCATTGTTGCTTGGGTCTGCATCACCTGATGGTACTCAATACCGCAAAATCAATCCTCAAAAAAGGATCTACGCCGACAGCCACAGCGACCGTGTCGAACGCCGAATACCCGGCCACCTTGTGAAGCAATTCTGTTTCATTGTCCCAACACCGCGCACCGTTCGCACAGAGAATGTTGCCGTGCGCCGGACGAAAAGGGGGGGGGGAACCCTCAACAGCAACTGCAGGCGTTTACGGATCAGCACCACCAGTGTAGTTCAGATGTAAAAACCACAATGAAGGCAGTGATGTCCTTGAAAGTGCCTGATGCTGCACAATTGGTGGCTTGAGATTATAGCCCCTGGTCCGAGCTGTGAACACAAAGAAGTCGGCCAACTGATTAATCGGTTCACCAAGGACTTGCCATTCGTCAAACCGCCTAACACCATCATTCGACCATAAGCCGCCGTCCATTGACCGCCGTTTTGCCAGCGTCGGCCGAATCGCAGTGGGATTGCTTCCTGCACGCCGCAGGCACCGCAGGGTAAGGGTAACTTAGCTGTGGGTTAATTAGCACCGTATCAATTTTCTTCAATTTTGGGTGAAGCAAGCAGGTCGAACGAGGCACAATACTCAAAACAGACAAAAGTGTTGCGATAACTACTCCCCATTCAAAAAAACGGTTCACAAAGGGTACAATTTCCCCTGCTCCATGATGACTACGAAAATTGCGCACCGCAGGGCGCGCTGCAGGCGCCGCAGGATTGTCATCCGTCAGAAGGCAACCACGGAGGCGGCACCAAGGAGGAGCGAGAAAAGACCACTCTGTCTGCACCTTGTTCGCCACTCCTGTCCTCTTCCCGCGCAGTGCGAGGGACAGGGATGCAGCATACCTTCCTCCTCATTCTGTCTTGCCTCCTCCGAAATGGACTCCGGTCGAGGGGTGGCCTCCTGTGGGACATTGAACAAATATGCATGCCACACAGCACAAAAGGATTCCTACAATGAGCAGGCCGTTTGGTAGCAACCGCCATGAACCGCCGGAAACCCAAACCATGGTACCATGCACAGTGGGCGATTTTATTCACAACAATTTTGCAAAGCCATCCAAAAAATTGGAACAATTAATTTGCTTTTGCGTTTGTTGTTTTCTTCAACAATTTTTCAAATTTTGCGCTGCTACTTGGGCCAAAAGATATTTCTTTTTTTGCAAACCCGTTTTTGCAAACCCAATTTTTTGAATATGTGTTATTTTGCTTTTTCATGAATGGACCAGGGCGCTCCCTTCCGGATGACTACTGTTAATTCTTGGAGAGTTTTGGATGACTGATGCTAATTCCTCGTGGCTTCTAGAGGACTACTGTTCACTCGTGGACACTTCTGGATGCTAATTCGTGGATGCAACAAGGTCGGACCCTTCTTCCTCTGCGCTGTCAGGCGCCATTTGTTGGTTCTCATTTGGTGCGCATTCTCCTGACTTTCGGTTTCTTATCCACCTGCACCAAGACCTTCTCCACCAACTGGGTCACAGTAGCCTGGGCAAATAGCGCTACATAAAAATCAGCACGTCGTCGCCTAACAGGCCGCCGAGGGGTAAGAGCAGCGGGGGCCTCCACAGTGTTCACCACACTGGTGTGCAGCTTGCTCCATCAGGAGGCATAGACAATTGTAATGCGTATCCTGGGCCCCCGTACTAGCTGATGTCAGTCATGTCTGTAGGCAGGTACCGACTGCTCACACACACACCTGCACCTTGCACGCCCACAACTCCTCAAGGGACATCTCTGCAAGTTCATGCACTGTGTACTCCTGCCGGGCTCTCGGTGAAACTGGAGTTTGAAGGTGTCCTGTTGAGTCCTCCGCTGGTGACTGCTGTTCTCCCAGTGGAATAAGCACGTCCCTCAGGTACTGAGTGTGAAAATGAGGGTCGAAGACGGGAGGCGCAAAGCAAATTGAATCCATGCATCCCAGAGCTTTGCAGATGTTGGGCACACAAGCGCATCACATCCCACCCCATCCCAATTCAATCCAACCTTCACGCACCGCACGCACCACACGCCGCACCCGCCACTGTTGGCCAACCATAAACGGTTGGGATATAATCTCAGTGCTCTTGTCGCATGGGGAAGTACACAAAAATCACACCGGGCAACCAACTGTTGCCGGACGCATATAGCAAACAGGCACTGCAAGGGAACACGTCGAGGCCCAAGCCCACTAAGCGCTGCCTGGCAGGGGCAGTCTGGCCGGCCGCTGCAGACGGCGTAACCTGCAACCGGTTTGCAGCAGCAACCTGTGTTATGGGTGAGCAAAATCAGCCCAAGTGTACGACAGAGAAACTTGAGGTTCAACATGAAACAAGACATTGTTTATGACTGTCACTGCAAATGTTTCTGGTTTGTTATCAATACAAAGATGTATGAGAGATGGCCGGCAATAAGCAGGAAATTTGCTGCTGCGTAATGCATTGAGGACGCAGGCAGCGTGGCAAATTCGTTGCCTAAAGCAGGGATTTCCATCAATGCCCTGGTGGCCCAACTCAGCTAGCTCGCCGTGCACACCTCCGACCCTGCCATATCACCATGCATCCATACGTGTACACACATGTCATGCTGCATCTTCCCCTTCGGTTTAGTGTATTTTACTTATGGCACGAGGCTGCTGCTGTTTGTCATTTCGTCCTGTTTACCTTTTCAACGAGGGCGGGTGGTGGGCAGACAGGGTCTGACCAGCCCTGGTATTTTCTTTTTGCGCTCATCAAGTGCTGTACCAATGCAGTTCTGCAATCGGACTGCACTCTGAGCTGCTGAACCGTTGCCCGGACATGCGGTTGTTTTCACCATGCACCTGACGAGACTGAGTACTGTCAGGCCGTGTTGACCCGTTGCCACGTACATCGTGTGTGTGTGTGTGTGTGTGTGTGTGTGTGTGTGTGCGTGTGCGTGTGTGTGTGCGTGTGCGTGTGCGTGTGCGTGTGCGTGTGCGTGTGTGTGTGTGTGTGTGTGTGTGTGTGTGTGTGTGTGTGTGTGTGTGCGTGTGTGTGTGTGTGTGTGTGTGTGTGATCTGTACTTTTAGAGGTGGATCCTTGTGCAGCGTTGGGCTGGACGGCTCATTTGGCTCAGGTCTGCTGAGGCCTCTTTGTGACGTTGTTTCCCTCCCTTCTGCGGAATCAGAACCTCTGTATTTTGCTGGCTAGGTATCCAGAGTGTTTGCTCTCCCGTGCCTCGTCACGAAAAGCGGGCGGGCGACATCCTCGGCCACGGTCTCCTCCAGCCCCCGTGGAACTGGGGCTGGTGGGGACGGAGGGGGGGGTGTTTTCGGCCTCCTGCGTTTGGGGGCTGGAGGGGTGGGGGGTTGGTGTGGGGACCTCAGCAGACCCGTAGAGATACGTGCAGGCCCTTGCAGGCGTGGTCGTTTGTTGGGCAGTTGTGCATGTGCAGCAAGTGGGCGCTTCCGGCGCGCAGGCACTGGGGTGCACACTTTATGGTGTCCCCGCTGACAGCAGTGGCGCACTCCCCTTTGCTTGAGTGTGCACCTCGGGCACGGTGGCAGGCCATGCAGTGGGCATAGTTGCAGTTGCGGTCTGCGTGCTATGTGGTCATCAGCGTGATGTCCCAGCGCACAGCATGCTTCAGCTGTGCGCCGAAGTCTCTTGCAGGTCGTGCATGCGTCAGCAGAGTGCTGGGCACATTTTGACGGATCAGCCGGCGGCGCCGGTGGTGGCGCCCTGTGTGTGTTTGCGCGCCTGCGTGTCCCGGTGTAGGGGCGCTGTGGGAGCTTCCCATCCCCTATCACAGGGAAGAAATCAGCTGCAAAGGAGGAGCAGCCCCCCCCCCCCCCTTTGGCAAAAGTGGTCTGCTCCGAGGACGGAGCCAGCCCCAACTGCAAATTCCCCTGGAGTGCACGCTGTAGTCGATGCTCCTCCACTTCCTGCGCTGTTCTGCGTGGCCTATGTGTGTACGGGCGCAGTTTGTGTATTCTGTTGAGACCAACCTTGGTGGCCCACGTGCGCTCACAGTATGCCGCTAACTGCTGAACGTGCATGTTCATGGCACTGCGGCAGGTGAAATAGGGGCGGCAGTTCAGGCCGCAGAGTGCCGGCCCCCCCAAAGGAACTAAAGAGCTGCAGCGTGTGACCACACGCGCTGGATGCAAATGGCCTTTGGTGACCAGGCGCTGCGCATTTGCCATTGCCAGTCGTAAGACCCGGCCTCTCTCCTGCAGTGAAAGGGTGGTGCCCTTAAATTTTGCCTGTGGAGCGTGTGGGAGGGTGCGTTGCGCAAATTCCTCAAAGTCCAGTGCGAGTTCCAAGAACGTTACTGTGCCTGGTTCAGGGGCCCAGTGCAGTTCCCTCAGCCAGCGTAGCAGGTCCGCCAAAAAGGGCATTTCCCACCGCCATTCCACCTTCTTAGGGGTACGCAAAAGAAGTAACCCTTTGTCTTCCGGTCTGGGGAGGGGTCCCACCAGTTGGTGGTACGGGTATTGCCGAAGCTGCTGTGAGAGGCTCGACCCCATGAAAAGCATGGGGGATTGTGCGTCTCGTAACTTGCGGGCCTGCAAAACGGCTACTAACATATTGTGCAGAGCTGTCATGAATGCGAGCGCTGTCCCTGACTTGACGCTGTCTGTGTCTAACTCTGGGGCTAATCCACAAAGTCGTAAACATGGGGGCCACTGGTCCATTGGGGGAAGGCCTGGGATCTGTGCTGCCGCCGTCCTGATGCCCGGCAGGTGGGTGTCCCGCACCGTACTCCAGGCTGAACACTGCCAAAAAATGTGCTCCTCGTTTTCCGGAGCATTGCCACAGTACGGGCACGTGGATGTGGCTCTCATGCCACGTTGATAGGCCCGGAGGGCTGTCCAGGTTGCTCCTGATAGGATGCCCCGCAGGATAGAGCGCTGTAACTCTGTGGCAAATGACGCTATGCTGGGCTGGACCAGGCGCCGGCATGTGGTGTAATGAGCCCCCGCGAAAAGGCGGGGACGTCTCTGAACCAGGCTGTCCAGCATTTGCGAGCGCAGCTGTTCACGCACCTCGTGCTTGATAGTGTTTTTATCCCCGTATAGGAGGAGGGGTTCCTGGCGCCCAGGCACTTTCCATC
Source organism: Eutreptiella sp. 'Long Island Sound 2002' (assembly GCA_964036045.1). NCBI lineage: Eukaryota > Euglenozoa > Euglenophyceae > Eutreptiales > Eutreptiaceae > Eutreptiella > Eutreptiella sp. 'Long Island Sound 2002'. Next base: position 23,831,434 of record OZ038390.1, read on the forward strand.
CCCACCATCCCTGCGTAGCGACCCAGCCACACTCCTGTGCTGTGGACATGGCTCGGCCGTATGGGCCGGAGCCTTTGTGAAATGTTGTCATCTCCCAAATGGCCTGGGCTGTGATCTGTCCAGCACCCCTGGTGCGACACAGCTGGGATAACCACAGGATGCGATGATACTTAAGTACCAAGGTAGGTGCAATCCGGTGCCCTTTGCACAGCAAGGTGAAAAAGATTTCTTTGGCCCTGCCGGGCCGTGACCGTCCCCAAATGGTCTGCATGACCTTAGTCTCGAAGGGCAGGAGGTCTTTGGGCTGAAGTGGCACTATTTCTGCTGCGTGCAGGCCAGTGGCCGTGATCATTCTGGAGATGATGTCGCATCTCCTTTCAAAATTGCCCTGAGCGCCATGCACCCTATCCAGGAGGCTGCAGGCTCTGGAAATCCTTTTCTTGATGAGCGGTCCCGAACAAGTCGCGTCCGTGGTGCGGACCCCCGCGCCCAGGGACTTAAACTCAGAAGAGATAGGGAAGGGCACCCCCTGTAGTGCTGCCTTCACTGGGTGACGGGCGTCAGACGAAAAACCGACAGATTTCTTTGCGTTCACCCCTTGACCCGTGTCCTCAAGCCAGTTAGTGGTGCAGTCTAGCAGGGGGGTGAGGGTATTGCTTCCGGCTGCAAACCCATAAGTATCATCCGCATACCCAAGGGCAGTTAGGATGAATTGCAGGGCCTGCGCTGGCTGATCGCTGGGGGGGAGGGCCTGTACTGCGACTTTGATGCCCTGTTGCTGTGCATCCAGCACCCGTTTCCAGACCGAGGTCAGGAGGTTGATGAGTATCACACTCAATGGGCAGCCCTGGAGGATGCCATTGGTGGCATCGAAAAAACTGGCCAAACATCCCATTATTTTAAAGCACCTTGTGAGGGTGCGATACATGCCAGAAAGGGCCCTGTGTGTGCCCAAATCCATCCCCTGCGTCAGTGCAATATGCAGTACAATGGATTGTGGGATTAAATCAAAGCATTTTATGTAGTCTAATCCAAAACCATGCAAAACTGTTTTCATCAGTTTGTGTAGCTCAATGAGCATGGAGATAAAGGCGGCCGCATCAGTGGCGCCGCGCTTCTTGCGAAAACCGTATGCGTGCGGGTGGATCCACAGTTCCTGCCACACCATGCACTCCTCTAACCTGATCCCTGCCCAGACCCTATAGATCTGGGACAGTACGGACAGTGGGCGCTGCTGCATCGGCATCATCCCTTCCCCTTTCGGGATCAGCGAGACGTATCCCCTCGCCAGGACCCTGGGCCAGGTTCCTGTTGCCTCAACTAGAAACAGAATTTCTGACAGCATGTCCAGCAGACAGGTGGGCAGCAGTAAAAGGTCCGAAACACACCAGCCATCCAGGCCGGTGGCTGTGTGAACACCCATCTTTCTAAGGCGTTTCGCGAGCCGGGACCCTGTGATAGGGGTGGACTGCATCTGCACTCCCTTTATCAGAAACTTATCATACTTCTGTGCAAAAGCGTGCACGTCTGGCTCTGGGGTGTCTGCATATTTTCGCATAACCTGGTCCCAAGAGGCATGAAGAATTTCATCCATGCGGGGGATGTTCGCCGTTGGTTGGCTTGTGTCTGGGTCCAGGGGCATAACCAGAGGAGGTTGGTACTCGTTCTGTATCCACTGATAAACCTCCTTTGGCCTGTCCAGCCAGGCTTGGTCCATTTTGGATTTCCATTTATCAATGCGCGTGCGCTCTTCATAGCGGGCATATCTCTTCCCTAGTGCGCATAGGCTGTCATACAGCAACATGCAGTCTGCCAGCGTTGGCAGGGGGCGTATGAGTGGGAGGGAGGGGTCAGGGGCACTGGCCACAAATTCATGAAGCAGCAGGTCCTCACGAAAGGCCAGCGCCGTTTTGCGCATGCGGCGGCACGCGGCCTGCCACGATAGTTCCACCTGTCTGGGCACCACCCCTGGCCTGAAAACCTGGCTGGCTTTGCGTTTGGCGGATGCCGGGACTCGTTTGCCCCTGATGCCCAGCTGGGCACGTTGCCACTGGATGACCGAGCGAAGGGCTCCCAGGGTCCCTGTGATTTTGGAAAGTATGCGCGTGCGCGGGCCGCCGTTGGGCGCCAGGCCTGTCGGCGCTAGCGTAGTGTCCCGCACCATTCGCTCCGTGCCACGCCCCCGTGGGGCACTCTTGGGTGCAAATGGGAGTGTGGGGTTGGGGGTGTCCAGTGTAAGATGCGTGCATGTGAGTGCCATGCCTATTTCCTCGGCCAACCAGGTCCACCTGTCCCAAATGTCATTGACATTTCCCTGTTGCAGCAGGGCATTCCAATCAGCCTTGTGTGGCCGGAGCAGCGAGTCACAGATTTTCTGAGTGTCCTCAGCCGATCTGGGGGGGGGGGGGGAGAAAGGAGGCAGTTTCTTCATTTTAACAACTTTCTGCATTGGGACGTCAAGCGAGAAAGTGAAGCACACTGGAGCATGCCCAGGGAGGGAATGAGACTTCAGCGCTGTGACATCAGTCAACGTGCCTGCTTGCGCTGGGGTGACCAGGAGGCCGTCAATGCGGTTGGGGGGTTTGCCTGCCGTCGTGAAGCCACATGCACATGGTGTGCCACGGAGAACGCTAAAAGTGCGGTCGGCATCCACCAGCCAGCCGTCTGCCAGCGCCGTCAGGAGTGCGGCAGGAACTTTGTGCAGCAGGTCGAAATTAAAATTTGCGTCCGTTAGCAGGATGCATCCAGCATTGCCTAGTTTGCTCATATAGCAGACCACCTGCTCCCAGAACTCCTGGTTCAAAGATTCGTTGCCTGGGATGCCATAGGCCACACATATGTTCAGCACACAGTGCCCTGCACCGATTCCTGCCCGTGTGTGTAGCCAGCGCCCTGAATGCCACAGCCTGCAGGCAATTGGGTCGTCTGGATCTGGTTCAACCTTGCGGGCACTCCAGCCCTTCCTGAGCAAAAGTCCCACCCCTCCTTGGGGAGCTCCCCAGATGCCCCCTGTTGGGGAGCCCAGGGGTTTTCCCCAGTGGCATTCCCAGCCCCATTCTTTTGCAATTGCCCTCATGCAGCGTTGCCCAGCCTCAGTGAGCCGGGTTTCTTCCATTCCAATCACATCTGCCTGAAAATTGAATACGTCCTCGTGATGGACGCGCAAAGAGGTAACGTTTGTCTGAACGAATTTCAGAGGACCTGTAACTCAGTGCCATCTTCCAGGGGGGGGAGGGGGTTCAGAGAATGCTCTCATCCTCCTCTGCCGCGGGGGCTCCTGCAGGCGAGTCCTCCATTTCTTCATCATCAGGCAAGACACACCCCTGGACCGCAGGGAGCGTCGTGTTTTTCCCCACCGGGGTGTATGAGGGGCCAGTGGATTTACGCAGACATAGGTGCCACCTACGGACAGGCATCCGCGAATCCTTCGCCGGTGCAGTGCAGCCCTCCCAGTCTGGGGAGACTCCCGTAATATCCATATCAAACACAGGGTTGACCAGCCCACTGTGCTTCAGGTGTTGACATCGTTGCACTTTGACAGTGTTAGCGCCGAAAACGCGGTCAGCCTCCCTTTGGGCCGCAGACTGCGACCCTGAGACAAGGCCCATAGAAATACCATAGCCTCTCACTCTCACTCGTGTCACGGGGGGGGTGAGTTGTATGCCCAACAGTCCTGCGATTTCCTCCCTGGTTTCGGGCAAGACAGCCCCCCCCCATACTCGTACCCCGAGTCTGTCGTCCTTGTCCCCTGCCATGAGGCCTGCGAACCAAGGCTGCTTGCATAATCTACGCCACTGCTCCGAAATGGAGCGCTTGTTGGATGGAGGGAGCTTGACCCAGACCATGTTGGCCTTCAGGTCATCGACATCGATGGTTTTGCTCATAAACAACCTGTATTCCAGGCCGACGATTTTGCCACTGCTGCAGAGCACCTGCTTAGCCATGGGCGCTGGTAGCACCACCGTGACTTCATACTTGCTGCCCCTCTTGCCCACTTGCATGGGTGGGGGACTGGTGAGTGCCGGCTGGAGTAGGGGGGCCGTCAGCTCCCAGCACGTGTTTTCAGCCCAGCGGGATGCCTTGACTTTGGTGCTGTCCTGTCCCGCGCGCAGTGCGGAAGGGTCTAGGCAGCACACTATCCGAATGGCAGCCTTGTCCTGAGGTAGCACTTCTGGCTCCGTGTCCTGTCCTTCGACGCCGTCTTTGGGTCGCTCCCAGCAAAGCAGGATGGAGTGCTCAGGTGGGATCACAGTCACATCCGGGTCTCTCTTGACTTCCCAAGACATACGTTTGGTAACGACCTTGATGCTGAGAACGAAATCCTTGACATGCAAGCATTCTCGTGAACTGCCAAGCGCTGCCAGTATGCCTGGCACATTGACCACTCCCCGTCTGCAGTTTGTCGCTAGCACGTGTGCGCTGACGCTCTGGATGCTGTCATATTTTGTTAAGGCCTGCGCTGCTATTGCGTGCGCTTCCGCCAGCGGTTGCCCCACAAGCAAAACGTGTTCGAAGGCCTTTGCGGTGGCCTCTGTGACCTTCCAATCATGGACAGGCTTGTTTGCTCCTATCTGTTGCAAAGACTTGAGTGCAGTCTTGTGCTCTCCCTGGTAGATGCGGCGTCCTTGGACCGCAGTGAAGCCGTGTTTGCCCTCAATTTCATGCACCGCAGTGGCTGTTGGCTGCAGTGGTTCTCCCAGGTCTGGGACATCCTGTACGACAAGACGGCTCTGTGTTTTCATCCTCCGAGTGAGGGCCGCGCGATAGGGGGTTTGTTGCTCGTCCACCACGGTCTGCTCCTTTGGGGGCACCGATTTACCCCCTGCCGCTTGTAGTGCTGCGCGCAACTCGCGGACCGTGCCACGTAGCTCCCGGATGACGCCAAGGAGTTCCTCTTCCCGTGCAGTAGTCGTTTTCGCCGGCGGCGGTAGATCCTTCTTCCCACTGAGAAGTGGTGCGATGGCTGCGGCCAGAGCTTCCAGGAGCTCTGGTTTACGTAGCGCTTCCAAAATTTCATGGGTAAGTCCCGACATTTTGTATGACCCGTGGGGTCGTGCCAAGCAGGGTTTTCACCAGCCCAGGGGGAGGCAGAAGCAGCCCGTGTGATGACAGAGTCACCGAGGATCGCGCCTGTTTGGCTTTCGGTTGGGTATGCAGTGTCACCAGCTGGCAGGCACCAAACAAAACACCTGTGTGTGTGTGTGTGTGAAGCAGGGGATGTGCCTGAGGGAGAGGTGATGCGTATGTGCCTTCGTGTGTGAGGTGGGTGCGCTCTCTCGGGCTTGTGTCAATGAAATGCACGGAGGCCTGGTAGGTGACCGGGCGTAAAGCCCAGTAAACTTGAGTGTGTGTGGGGGGGGTCTCCTTCCGCCCCAAATTGCAACTTCTGACCCCCCAACCTCTGCAAACGGCTTTCGCTAGCGCCACAAACTGCCTCCGACCGCTTTCCTGCTCAGACGCGGCCGCTTCCGTGACTGCCTGCGCAGTCCCTTCAGAACCCCTACCTGTCGAGCACTTCCCCAAGAGCGCACCTGAATGAACTCCACGTGTTCAACAGATTGGCCACTGACGCACCATTGGGACTCCACACGCCAAATGACGGACTGGAAATGCCCGAGGTCCGTTCGTGCATCTTCGCTGCTGGTTCCCTGTGCATGCAATAGCGATAAGGGCAACAGGACACCCGCTAACACAAACCGCACACGCACATGTGCACTTGTTCTTTGTAAGAAACAGGCACTCCTGCACTGGCACTGGTCGAAACCCAAGCTGAATGGACAGCTCCCCCAGGAGATAGTTCGTGTCCATCGCTTTACAGCCTCCATGCTTTCGTCTGTCGCTGTGTGATTCTTATTCTGCGCGCGTGCGTGCGTGTGTGAGAGACGGAGACGCCCAAGACAATTGAAACCATGCGCAAACTGCGAGGTTCAGCAACTAGAACGCACCGAGTCACAGCTTCTCGGCCTTAATCTAGTACGCCTTTACGACATCTTGGCCTTAGGTTCCGTGCAGATCGCGGGCTAGACACCGTGATACACCCCACATTGCTGCCCGCGATACATGCGCGCGCGCATGGAATGAGCACGACGACAACAACGAAAGCAGCCAGTGCAGAGTGCTCAGTGCCTGCCTGAGCCTCTGCCTTTATTGTCAGTGCCTGATTGCCACACACGCATGATTGCTCCCTGTCAATCATGCGTGTGTGTTGGTGTGTGTATGTGGGTGTGCGTGTACTGCTCGTCACCTGTGATGGGTGCGTGCATGTGTGCATGTGGCGCTTGTCGCATGCTGGGTGTGTGCATATGAGTGGCATGAAGAGAGGTCTGACACTCTGCAGTATGTGAATCCTGTCACGCCTCGACCCAGGGAGAGCAATGGGCGCCGAAGAAAAATGATACATTCAGAAATACGTGCACCGCCACGCACACAAGGCACACGCACAGGCCGCTCCAATACATATGCTAAAAAGGCTGGGCTCTGCAGGACAGGCACATGGCGAACGATTTCATCAACTGACGTGCATGTGGCGTGCACATATTGGACACAGGAAAAGCAGTACGCGCCTCTGGCTTCCTGCACACTGCTATCTGCTGTAGCACAGCACACAGCGCGCAACACAAAGACACGAAGACGCAGCACACCCGCCAACAAATGATCAGAACCCACAGCGCAAGGAAGAACGTGCACAGAACGCAGCACTCAGCAGACGGAACACACCCACCAACGATTTCACAGAGCCCACAGCACACAGCCCTGAGCCCAGAGCCCCCAATACACAGCACAGACCACACAAGACACACCAAAGACTCTGCGCCATCTCTCTGCATCGTCACTCTGTCGCACTGCACCACTACTCTGCAGAGTGTACACCAGACTCCAGACTCCACGGCCGCAGAAACAGAAACCTACCTGCTCACTTTCAGCAGTAACCGTAGCGATACCAGCCATAAACTCCACGTCCAAGCTCATGAACGTGAGGGACTGAGCCGTGGACAACGCCAGCCCCGGAGAAAAATGTCTGACAATCTTCTCGATGATTGTCACAAAGGCACGCTTCTGCAACTTTCTGGGCCCTGGTTGTACGGATGTGCGCTGAAGAACTCTTGGGAAGACGACGGAAGAATCACGGCAACTGGTGCACTGTGTCAACACAAACATGGGCCATGGACCGTGTCGACACAAGCGTACTGCAAGGACTTTCGTCGTCAATGATGAGACAGTTCGCATCAAATGCCTGCCATTCATCCACCCCTTATTGAGACAAGAAAGGCGGGTTGGCAAATAAGCAAACATAATCCGTTTCATTCATTCTTCTGGGGCGGCTTAGGCCCCCGCCCAGGCAGATTCCGCGAATAGCTGAAATGAGGCGGCCAAAATCTTAGCACTGTGTCGCTAACAGTGGAGACTATGGGGTAATGGAGTCTATGGACCATTGCTCGTGGGCGTACGCAGTAATTGAGCTCGCAACGCCATTTCTGGTCATGTATGCAACGATGGGTGATTTGGAAGTATATCTGTAGAGCGTCCTCGTATGGATTGTACTGATTGATAACAACAATTTTCTTTTTACATGAGCTGGGATATGAGAAATCCGGAACGCGCCCTCTTGCCCAATGCCCAAATTTTTGTTTGCAATTCCGGGTGCCATGTACGTTCCCCACTGGCTGCGGACAAACGGGTAAGAAACACAGCTTCATTCACCAATCCACAACGGGGATCAGGCACAGCCCTCAGAAAACCGGATTGGAATTTATGAACTTTGGGGTGCGATTGTGTGGAAGCTTAGCGCAATGCAGTGTGGTGGGCGGCAGGCTGCCCAAATCAGTTGCGGTGCCTCATTCCCCCCGGCATCATCCCTCTAGCGCCGTGCTCGTGCACCTCCTCAGTAGGATCCTTGGGCCGTGGAACGCACTCCCGGGGAATGCAGCCTTACGGCATCACCAAATCCCGTCCCTCAGATTTCCGGTGCATCAGCACACATCAGGACGCTGACCCCACAAGACCTGATCGCGGAGACAACTCCTCATCTCTGAGCACCGAGTGTGAATTGTAGTACGAGCAGCAGTCCTCAAACAGCAGCTTGCATTTGGTCAGCGCCTCGTCACTCTGCAAACAGCAAGGAATACATTGCACAGGGTTTGGATTCGACTCCTCAGCCCAAACCACCCCACATACAACGAGCTGGTTCCGAAAACAAAACCATGGCTTCCATCGGTTCACTGGCTGCCATGGAAAAAAAAACTCAAGGCACTCCTACCACTGGAGACAGCTTGCAAACAAGAAACGAGTACGAGTCCCATCCACTGTAACGTTCTTACGTTCTTCCACTCACTACGTTGAGTAAAGTGGTAAAGAGCATAAAGAGGCTGCATGACACAAGGGAGCATGTATCAGGAGAGCGCATAGGCAACCCAAGCAAGGCCTGGTGTGTGGTCCAGCAGACTTTACATCACTGGATTCACACAGCAGGGGTGTTTCGGTCAGTTGCCCCAAACAGAAACAACAATGCGGACGTGTACGAGGGTGGGAACGACACCGCAGGAAAACGAAAATGAAAGTACACCAACACCCTGCACATTGGGTGCACGGCAGGACCACTGCGCAGCAGCAAGCACGCAACTCTGAGATTTCATAATCCCCACCGCCGGCCGCAGCGATCTCAATACAGCCCACCTGCTCACTACCAGCTGGCAACTACTGTCAAAGGCAAAAGGAGGGGAACCGTAAATGCTTTCCTTGTTCCTCCTGACAGTCCTTGCCTTGCACAGAATGCAGTGGACATACCCATTGGGTAGCATCTGCACCTTGTGGGTCCGTACGCCCATCAATTTCGGTGACCGCATCAGACTCGTCCATTTGCATGACCAGCATGCACATCCGCTTCATCAGATCCGTCAGATCCGTAATTTTCCAGTGTTCCATCACAATGGAATCCTGTACACATGTTGGCAAACAGGTCAGCCCGCCCCCCCGCCCCCGTGAGGTAACATGTTAGAGCAACTGCTTATTGCTTGGTGGACACGTGTGCGTTCGCGCGCGTGCGCGTGTGGGTGGGTGGGTGTTTGCAGCAAAGTAAGGTGTTTCTGTGCTGGCTGCCAATTGGGTACCAAGTCATCCCTGGAAGCCAATTGGGAACCAAGTCATCCCTGGAAGGTACAAAGCACCTTGGTGTGGTGACGTCTCCCTCATCGTCAACACCAAGGGGCAAGCTGCTGCACCAAGGGTCCAGTCGCATTCAGGTGTGTGCACGCATACACAGGCCAACCACCTCCCTCCAGCCCGCCCCACTGACAAGCAAGCGCTTGCTTTTTCAGGGGCGGTGGTTGTCGCTTGCGGAAATGTGGAACACCCACTGGTTAGTGCTGCTTTGCTCCAGAAAGATGCATCTGCTCATTGCTAGCGACCCCTTTTTATTTGTATGACGACATACAGCCCGAGCTGAGGAAGTGACTGAAAACGTAGAGGGGCACGGCACTGGAGATGACACAGATTTGGCTGCGTTTGAAGTTTGTGATTCCGTAGAGGTTGATGCTGAAAATCACTTCTTTCGTTTTGTGGGCAGCAACACCAGTTGGTTGCTGGTGGGGCACCAGGTAAGCGCTCAAACAGCCACTAGCAGGCAAAGGCAAAGACCATGGTGATGTGTTCGGCATCGCCAAGCTTCTCTGGGTGCGCGACTGTGAAAGCTTGTTCCACCGCCGCCTGCAAGTGCTTACGCCACTCAGGGTTGCTGAAGAACTTCCACGAAGGAGGCGGGCGCTTTCGTACCAGCTTTACCTGAGGTGTGCAAGGCTCCACGGTTATGCTGGGGTTTTCGCCGGTGGTCCCCGTCAACAATTGAGTGATAGCGTGGGGGTCCAAGGCTTCAACACAGAACTCGGGCCTCCGAGGGAGGTCGGGCTGCAGCCTGAGAGGTGTGCATGAGCCGGTGACAAATGCAAAGGGCGGCGCACTTTCCAGCCGAAGAGACACCCTTTTGACGAACCTTGTCGAAAGGACGCCGCAGATGGGGCGTGTCGTTTTTGACGGAGGGCCAAAAAAACCACTAGCGCGCGAGTCCTCACCAAGGCTCAAGACATAGAACGAAAGTATTTGCGAGTAGTAAGGGTTGCGGCGAGGCGCGGGAAACGTGTGACCGCAACATTGCACGAATCACCGTCGGCCGTCGGTGGGCGTGTAGGTGTGAAACGCAATGTCAAAGGCACGAGTAGCAAAGATCAACAACGTTAGAGACACATTGCCCTTGTTTGGGTGTGGGTGTGGGTGGCGTGGGCGTCCAACGCTTTGCAAAAGCGAAAGGAAGTAGGCAATACGGGTCCAGCGGGTCCAAGCCATCCTCAACCGCTGTCGCTTCCCAACAGGTGGTTGGCCTCCGTGAGACGGTCTCAAAGCAATGTGCGGGCGTGGGTGCTTAGATGTCGTGGAGTTGTGAACGAGCCCAAGGTATCTTGGGGAGTCACTTTTTGGGGGGAGTTCAGGCAAATGGAATGGGTAAACCTGTCGTCTTGCGTTGTCTCATGTCCCGCATCTGCAACGTGAACGACCGAATCACCATCGAAGTTGAAGTGCGAAGACGCACTCATGTCGCGCAACGGTCCTTTTGATCATCGGCGGCTGTTGTAGGCACTTAACATCGCTTGCACCAAAGCTTCACTATCCCTCTTTGCGCCAAGCTTTGAACGCTCGCTCAAGGGCGAAAAGCGCACCCCAAACCCGGGGACCAAACTATCATTTCAAGCTGCAGGAATAAACAAATAATAAGGAAAAAAGTGTTCAAGTGTTGAATGCAAGTGTCGAACACAATAGTGCCACACAATTGCATTTCAGCATCGTCTATTGTGGCTCGTGCGGCTTGGTGATAGCCACCGCGACCCCCCCCCCCGCCCCGGAAGAATGGCATTCCCTAACTCGTCCCGTTTTAGTTCTTTGTGGTCAAGTCCGTCTTCAACTACCGACATGGTGGAACAATCTTGTCGAGCAAAGCACAAGCAAGGCAGAGATGCAATGAGACAACCGTACATGTCAAAATCAACTTTGAGCAACTTGGTACCATGATACGGCGTTTGGGGCCCACCAAAAAAATTGCACGCGATTCATCTTTTTGGGGGTTTACCGTGGGGACAATTCTTCCCCAACATTTCTTACGTTGACAGAAAAGAAAGCACTCTCGACAAAATTTGAGTCAATCGGCGGATACCATATCTCGGACAGCCAATAGCACTTCGTAGGAAGCAACAACAACAACCTATTCAACCAACGAGACGAACAAAATGATGGGGGTGCCTAACGACCTTGGTGAAGGCAAAGAGCCGCGACATGCAAGGACAAAACACCAAGATGAATTTTTTGGTGTGTGTCACGCATTTCAACGTGAGATAGAAACATTAACATTATCATTTGATGCGCTTGGGTTGGAATCCATCCACCTTATCGCACCAGTTTGATGATTGGGGTTGGTTCATTGAATGCGGTTCTAACACGATTTTGCGTAGATTCTCACACGAATTTTGCGTAGCATCTTCTTGGTTGCTGCCTTGGTGGCACACGACGACGCAATAAAATTCGTGCAATTTGAAGTGCGAGTTCAAGTCGAAATAAAGAGGAGCGCTCAGCGGCAATGACGTAACGTGACGGGGAACTTCTTGCATACTTTTGGCGTGCCGTGCATGACATTTCGTCGTCAAAGCGTGGTGCGGCGGCGGTGAAGTAGTGGAGGCGCGCCTCCGAGAATGCATGACTTCACTGTGATGTGGCACTTTACAAAATTGGTCACAAGATAGTTCTACGTCGTTGCAAGGTTTGGGATCGAAACGCTTCGATAAATAATGATGAATATCGGAGATGGCTTGCGATTTCATGCGCATCTCATCAATTTTTGACCTTTTGAAAATGGAATGCCACTTTCCTTATCATATGTTCATGATCCTTAGGTTATTACGTTGACGTGAAGGTCCCGCACATTTCGGTCCACCGTGATCTTGGAACCAACGTCCCAATTTTGTCGATGCCAACGCCATGCGCCATGGCATTTTTGAGCCACGTAGCCGCACTATCGCGTGAACCCAATTTGTGAGTAAACAACCAACAAACGACGATGTTAGCCGCGTTAGACGACCGTTTGTTCTCGTGGTAATCGGGCACCACTCATTGGTGGCACGAGATCAAGGCTATGGATCTCGCCAACAATTTTTGCAAAAGTATGAATTGCGTCTTATCTCCTTGGATCCTGTGAACGGTTTGGGAACTTTGTCCATGATGTTTCCCAATTTCAAATACCACCGAGCCAAGCTGTCAACCAATTTCTCGAAACTCAAAAAACATGTGGCATTACATCCCCCATGCTTGCCCACCAGCTTGTTTGGAAGCAAGCACAAAACGAAACGATGTACAAATCATTTGGACTACCTCGGGAGCCGTTTCGGTGAACAACGGCACACTTCATTAGACTCAGGAAAGCGAAGTGCGAAAGCCACATTCGCATATGTTCCTTTGCTGCTGAAATTATTAATTCTACTTGATGTTAATATTTTCATACGCACAGATATGCCATTGTTTGATCTAACAGTGTGTCTGGATCCATGTAAGTAATTCCCGTGGCAGCCGGCCGCAGCCAGCCGATACACCGATCGCCCACCGCGCCGCTGGGGTGTGCAGTTGAGGGAATGGCACAGAAAAAGTACCGGTGTCACCGGTCTCAATGGGTGATTGATCCGGACCCCTACCGCTCCCCGCACTGCGGCTGACGCCACTGGGAGTCTGCCTCGCGCCAGCTGCGCCACCGCGACACCCGTAAAAGTGCCGAAGGTCTGTCTACTGTCACTTTGTAACCCAAGTACATATGATGATTTAAAGAAAAAAGTAAGTAAAGCACTTTGGGGAACCATGGACACTGTTTTAACTCAAAATTTACAGCGAAAAATACCTGCGGATTTAAAGAAAAAAAGTAATAATTAAGTAAAAAAAAGGCGAAAAATACCTCAGGCATCGCATGCCCTACGAAGTCACCTGCTCCCTCGCGCTCCCAGGTGTTAGCCAGCGTCGCGTCTACCCCTGCCCAGTCTCACGCGGGTGTATGACTTTTTGGCGAGAGGGCAGCTGCTCGCTGGCAGTGGCAAGCCCACAGGTACGCGCTCGCTGGCGGTAGAGGCCGTATTTTCGCATATCTGGGGCTCCACAACGGTCAAATCTATGGTATGGTGGTCGGCAGATCGGTTGCAGTCGGTTGCAGTGATTGCCGCGCCAATTTCCGCTGTTCTGTCGCCGCTACGGAATTCGGCTTATATTATGCCGCTTAATGAAGTTTTAATGGCAACAAACGACCATCACTTAGTTTATTTTGCTGAATTAACGATTCTTATGGGGCTCCGGATTATTGTTACTCAATTTGCTTTAATTTTACAGTATTTTCAATTCATGATCTACTTACTTATGAATGGGGAGGAGGAGGATATATCAGGGTATGTGGGCCCGTCCGTGAAATTCGTAAAAGTGCCACAGGTCTGGATACTTCGGCACCTTGTTCAGGCACCTCCACATCCAGCGTTGCAGGGAGGCGTACACTGCGAGAGCGCCCGACGCCCCGGCTGCGGCTGCGGAGTTCCACGTTGCACATGTCCCCTTACGTGTATGACACAATTGTGAATCCACAACATTGGGTTGGTTGTGAGAAACAGAGTGGTGACCTTGATGTTCTCCCCAGTGGCAGCGTGCCACTGGGTAAAACTTATTTGCGATAAGATGAATTTGCTACCCAAAGGTCTCACTCCAAACGAGAATTAGAGGGATGTGAATTTTCCGGAAAAAACGCGAGTTGCTAGAAAAATTCGAAAGTTCACTGAAAAATTCTAAACTTAAGTGCTGGAACACGCTGTCATTGCCATCATTGTGCTGATACCCGATGTTGTAACCTTTACAGAACAGTACTTAAACACATGCCAGTGGTGCAATGCGAGAAGACGGTCAGCTTGTGCAGGATGGCCCTGGGCAGGCTGGAAACACAACTGTTCGTGGACTCAAATGACCCCCCTGCTAACTTTGGCTGAACGGCTCAAAACAGCCCCCTGAAAGTTGCCACGCGGACCCAAATTTTGCGCCACCATGGTTAAAGGGCTGTTTTGGGCCCATCTCGTCCACGGCGACGCTGCGACTAGAGTCTCCGCTGAGATGCCGCGGGCACTATCCGGATATATTCTGTTGTAAGGTAACCCGTAGTGCAGCACCCAGGAGCCAGTCGCATATACGAATCTGTAGTTTTTGACTTGCGACTGGTGGTTTGTAATACCGCTACACATAAAGCTGCAATTCTTGCAGAAGTCATAAACTTTCTGTGAAAGTACCATGTTTATGTGCATTTCTCTCATCATCACAGGCCTACACAATGAAATTTTCTAGACCAGCTGAGGCTTGCACACGAGATAGTTCGAGAAAACCCGAGAATGTACCCCTACTTCACTGCCTCACAAGTTCCCTGGCGGTTGGTGGCGTTGCGAGAAAAGTAACACAAACCCCACAAATGACAAAGCGCTATAGGACCCCCGAGTTGTCCTCGCGTACCGGCATCATAGTCTTACACAAACAATTGCAACATCATAGCTTTCCACACACAATTGCGTTTGTGGGATCGATGAGCTTGGGGCCAGGAAATCGCGTGCGCGTAGGAAAGCTAATTGTATTTTCCAAAAGCCGCTTTGTGGCATTTTGCAGCGAACAACGGCCGGCTTTTGGAGCGCAAAATGACACAAAGCGCCTTTTGGTAGATAAGAAGAACATGGAACTTGGACATGAATGGTGTGTGGTCAAGTGTTGGGGCTTTTTTTTGTGGTTTTTTTTTGCATGGGGCGAGATGAACTCGAGCTTGAGGGTAAAAATAAGGTTGAAACCCGAGCTACAATAGGTTAGAGAGGTGTTTGATGTGGCCACATGTAAATAGCTCACCATCCTTCGAACATGAAGCTACGGTTGGTGCCTCGGGGGGGGGATGGGGAGGCTTCCGCCTTTCAACATCGCCTGTGGCAAAGATTAAATCACGGTTCACAATTTCAAGGGGTAACTTTGCGTATGACTCGTTCTTGCGAATCATTGCAAAGTTGTTGTGAACAATGGCAATGGTGCTACGCGGCCGCTCGATCGGCAATAGAAAAAAGGTGATGATGTTTTTTTTGTTATGAGTAGGGCTTTGTGGCCTGCGTTGTTCATGAGTTGAAATTGAATTCATGTCGATCAAAAAAAGACCCGTTGTGGCAGGCAAAACGCTGTGGCGACTGCTGTGGTCACTGCGCAAACATTTGCAAAAGTTGAGGCGGATTACCCTTACCTTGATTACAAATTTTGCACCACAACCTTGAATGGGCTATGCACCTTGTGTAATGCGAAGGGTGGTGATGCCATAGTAGTTGAGCACATGCCATAGATTAAAATTAGGGAGTTTTGTTTGCGAGACGAAGTCTATCTTTTTTTCTCCGCCTACAAAGGTCAAAGTGGCTTGATCTTTGTGCAAGCCCAACTGACAAGCCCAACGCACTACGTTAGGAAAGTACATCAAGGGCACACGTGGGGTCTACTCTTTTTCGACAAAGACATTCTTTATGATCCTACGTGTTGCCGCACCAAAGTCTCCAGCTTCACGGCAACTTGGCCCATGTCTTGGGTCGCGCGTGGTTGAGTCACGCCCCTCTCGCCATGCACTGTGACATGCCTTGCTCACAAGGGAGCTTACCCAGCCACGGAGGGGGGGGGGGGGGGGGGGGGGCTTGGGCTGTGCCGTGCCGCGGTGCCGCCACATAGGGTGTGTCGTGTCACACGGGGCCGCCGCTGTGTCGTGTTGTGTTGTGTTCGTTTTGTGTTTCGTGGAGGCGTGCTTGTGCTTTATTGTGCTTGTGCACCTCTCTTGTGTCACCTATGTCCCTTGTGCCACCATGACATGGAGGGGGGGGGGGGGGGGGGGCGATGGCACGGTATGCCATGCAATGGTTCGTGTAGGAGGGGGTTTGGCACTTGTGTCACCTGTGTCACCTGTGCCGGCCGTGCCACCATGACACGGAGGGGGGGGGGGGGGGGGAGGGGGGGGGGGGGGGGGGCATCGGAAAGTGTGCCGCGACACGTGTCGTGACATGGGTAAGCTCCAAGGAGGCTACACGGGACCATGGGTTACGGAGTAGGCACGGACATGTCGAGCATATCCTGACACATTGTGCACATTGTCGTTTGATTCAAAACCTCTCACATGGTGCAAGCGGGCACACATAGCAAGTGCACCTTTTTGTGGTAGGGTTAGCCGTGGCTCCGGTGCCACCTGTAATAATACAATGCGAGCCGAAGTTTTATGGATAGAGCGGGTGGAATGACGCCACCGTGACATCGCAAACAGGCTCCTCTTCAACGATGGCACATTGCCCTCCACATGGGCAATGTGCCATCGTCCCTACGGTCTTTGCCATGGTAGGTGTTGTCCCAGAGGTGGGTTGTTGTTGAGCTTGGGATACAAATCCATTCGGCCCACTCCATATGTTTTACGTCCGCTATGAGATTATGACCAAACCGAAAAGTTGTGGCGCAAGGAAGGGAGGCCAAGGCTGAGCCCGCGGTGTAGCCTCGATGCCAACCTTCAGCCTTCACTACCTCTCGCCTTTCGCTATCCTTCCCCTCCTCCATTATTATGCGTGCCAACTCTTCACGAGGATTTTGTCTTCGTGTGCCACCTACCTCTAGTGTTCTTCCATACCCAATAGCATGACAAAACAAAACAACACCCGTCGCTCTAACCAACGGTTGCCTAAATCACTTGGAGAAAACCGCAGATGATATGGGGGGCTTCTTCTACATCACCGTGTGCAAGGGTACGAGGCACAATAAAGTCTCGATCACAAGTGGCGCAAGGAGATGTGTTCAAATGACACTCTTTGCCGTGCACTTTTAGAGCGAATTCGCACGCAAACAACAAATGCGTCTAATGCCTCGAGCCGTCGAATCCTCATCTTGATGGGGGCATTGGAATGCGGCTTAAAACAAGGTGGGTGATTCATTTAACAGCTTTCGCGCATTTTTTTTTCGCTTCATTTGGAGGTGCATGTTATTTCGCTCCTGTGTGCACTCAAGTTCAATTTCCACTATGGTAAGCACGAATGCATAGTAAAAACTAGTGATAGCAAATTGCCCATACTACTGCACTGACGGGTCCTAAAGACGGGTCTCGCCATTGGATTCTGCACAAACAAAATGAGATCCAACTTTCGTTGATGATCCATTTAAGCATGGCGTACCACCCGAAGTGTGTCGGCTCAGGCATTGTAGCGGTGTCATCGTCCAAGAAAAACAAGTAGTGTTGTTGAGCACTAGCTCGGCCCCCGTTGATGAGCGCCATAACCACAGTCGACGCCACCGGCTTTTTCTAGCCATTGTGGAGATCTTTGTTCCGAAAGGACCGACAATTTGGTGGGTATCTCAATTTCTCTCTTTCGCCATGGGCTTTTAGTGAATGGGAGGTGCTTCGCAGGTAGTTCACAACTTGAAGCCAAGTAGTGCCGCTAACGAAAGGCCCCGGTAACGCGGTGCAACGTCAATGGCCACATTTGGTTATTATCCTCAATTTGGCAAGGTCCATTCATACAGTTTACGGCGTGCTACACCGGTGGGCCTGGGCTCATGTACACCGGTGGACCCTTGCTAGCTCACAAATGCATTTGTGGTGTGGAAGATTTGGCGGGCATGCACGTTGTGGGTAATGACTTCACGACTCTTGACCCACCTTCGTTTGCATTGTGCGGCCGCGTTGGCAACTCATTGGCGCACTACACATGTCTTCCAAATACTCCTATTACTCAAATGGGAATGTTTGCGGTTCCTTGTTTGGAATAAAGTACCGAGTAGCAAGTGACCTAGTAGGGTTGTCTTTGCTTGCGACTTCACGGCATATGCCCATGGTTGATCTTACATGTGTTTCATGTCCACTCCGTAGCCTACGTTTCATGATATTGGGGAGTGGAAGCCACGGCAAATGCCGATGGCTTCGGCCCACCGATGACGCAAAAACTCTGCCGGCGGATGTATTGGTCGTGTTGTGGTGCCTCATCTTGGTTTGTTTGAGCACTGCAATATTGGGCAGCATCTATATCATCTTCTTGGAAGCATACATATCTTCCATGTTCTTCTATGGCACGATGGTCCTATGTTTTGCGGCCATTTGGTGCTTGAAGGTCTTGGAAAAGGTATAGGGTGCTATTGAAAGTGGGGTGCCGTGCATACTACGCCTCACGGTCGCATGCTAGCAATGCCTGAAAAAGCAACAAGTGGGGATACCAAAAACGAGCGGACCGGCGGGTAGCGCGGCGCAGCCTTGATGAGAATGCACAATGAGGGCCGGAGCAAGTGCAAGAGCAAGCGCGAAGCATCATATGATTACCCTGGCAAGTGAGTCCGTCGTTCCTTCGGGAGCGTGGTGATTGGGTTGGATGCCGTTGCGTGGGGGAGTCGACGGTCGTCATGTCTCGAAAAGTTGCAGGCGGGGACCACGGCGGGCAGTCCGGCAGGGGGCCATGCACGGGGGTTCCGGCAATGCATGGTATTCGGGCGAATTGTGCCCGAAAGTGGGGAACATGTGTTGCGGTGACGGCGAACCAACCTAGTGAGCTACAAGGCCCGTGATCTTGATAGGGTGTTGCGCCAAGAAGTGTGCACTGTAATCTGCCGTGTTGTATTGCAGGTCGCTTTGGCCCGCTACATGGTGTGCGGGAGCTTGTTTGTCACGACGTTTGCGGTGCACTGGTCCTTTGGTGGGGCGAATTCCTTTGCTATAATCCATTGGGCATTGTTGGCGGCCCAATTATTTATTATCACGGGGTATGAAGTGCTTGAAGGGCAAGGGCTTTGAGAATCGCCATAAAATGTCAACGCAGTCCGGGGCTGTGCTTCCCCACGGGTTGGGGCTGGGGCTGAGTTGCAGGACCCACTAAAACCAAACCACCCACCTTGCTGGAAGGCAAATTTCTCCAAGGAAAAAAACAAAGTGATATTTGGAGCCCTTGACTTTGAAGCCCAATTTGAAGCCCATTTGAAGTGTCAAAAAATTTGACCTCTACACACCATGCCCTCTTGGCCAAGCATTTTGCACAGCCCTGCCCCAGTGCCGCCAGTGCTGCACACCTCCCCGCACTGTACATCCATTTTGGTGCACCGTTTCATGGGCGCCCCACAATCTGAAACAGATGCAAATGGACGCATCCCAAACAAACGAAACGGACACCCTTGACACAAGCCACGCGGGTTGTTTGTGCCCTGACACGACGGTAGTGCTAGGTATGACATTGAAAGTGTCAGGTGTGAAATGCCTTTCATTGTGACCAAATGGACATTTGGTGGTGCGTTGGCCGGGAAAAATGAGTGAGTGGGATTGCTCTCTCCACAACGCTTTCTCATTCGGCGAAGTCTTGCAATCCTCCTTCCAAATCCGCTCATCCATCAATGACCGTCCACTGTCAGCCACAAGAGTGCATTGAAAATCATGCGGAAGAAACGTTTCTACTTCATGTTCCTGCAAAGAAAAAAAGCACGGAACACACCTAACGCTACCTTTCGTGTTGAAATGGGTACCCGTCCGTTTTCCTTTTTAGTTGTTTTATCGTGGGGTGTTCGTGTGAGTTTGGCTCTCAAACAAGGTATATGATAATTGTTGGCAACAAAGAGTGATGTGGGCTGCTGGTCATCAACCCAGCCTAGCAGCTGCTTTTTTTCCCTTTGACTACCTTGCTTTTCGGCTTTTCCAGTGCTTCTTCGTCCGTTACAAGTGCAAATTTCTGAAAAACTGATGAACTCATGCACGTACCTATGCAACCATTTAGTTTGCATCACGTACAGAGGTAGTGCAAGCATTCTTTTTCGTCGTCACTTGTACCCGCATCGCTTGTCGGCACAATCATGTCTTGCTGAGGAGGGCGAGACACCGACTTCCATGCCATTTTAGGGACCACACCCCAATATCTGTGTGTGCTGGTACACACGTTTCCGCCAGCTTACCATGCCACCTACCCATGGGAGCACTGGAGTACAGGCGCCTAGTGCTCCCAATGCCAAATGGCAGAGTAACAATCCAGTCAACAAACGTTGATCAACAAACGTTGATTTTGGGCTGAGAGATTTCGATATATTACAGAGTAACAATCTAGTCAACCAACATTGACCTTCACAGGCGTGAGCTTGAGCTTCATCCCCATTGAAATTAGCAACAAAACCATCACCGTTAGCCATTTGAACTTGAACCCAAGAGAGTATTGAAAAGGTGCCGGATTGAATCTCAATTAGACATTGGCATGGGCAGCACTGGGCGCCTTGTAGTCCATGCTCCCATGGGTAGGTGGAATTGCAAGCTGACATTGGGGTCTGGCCCGCAAATGGCACGGAAATCGGTTTCTCGCCCATACTGACTCGCCAAAGTGATTGCGGCAACAGGCGATGCGGGTACAGGGGGCGCCTAAAAAGGAATGCTTGTGCTACCTCTACACGTCGTGTAAGGAAAGTGGCTGAACGGGTGATCGTGTGTTTGTTTTTCTGCGGGCTCTCCTGAAACAGCCCAGATGAATCCCCGAGTTGCTGCCCGATTTGTTGAAAAATTTTCCCTGTATGGCGCGGGGGCTCCATGAGAGACGCCCACCCACCGCCCGCGTTTGACCTTCAGGGGCCATCTCCTGGCTGGTGCAGTGACGATGGTATGTGCCATATTCTTTACGACGGTATTTGCGGTGCTTGAGGTGCTGCAGATACCTGTACTCACCCATGAACCCACGATTTATGCTCCCAAGTCCCTGAAGGTGACGCTGGAGAACCTCAATATCGTTGTCCCCTGCCTCATCTCTTTCCTGATGATGTATTTGGTGTTGCGGCAACTCAAGGTATTGTGCCCGTGTGCAGCTGCTCTAAGTTGAAAAGGTTGTCAAAGGGGAGAGAATCTCGTGTCGCCAAATAGCGGACGGTTGCAGACGGTTGGGGTGTTTGGCCAAGATTATTACCCGAGTGTTTCATGAGTGCTCCCGTGCAATGAAGTTCCGGGTGTCAAAGGTTTGAAGGGTTGGTTGTTGAAGCTCCAGAAGAGTTGTTGACAAGTTGCGGGTGCTTGATGGTTTGTGAGAGTGTCCATTTAAGGGTTGTCGCGGTTGTCAATTGTTGTTGTTTGCACATCATTCACCTGCACGCGCCATTGCTATCATTAGCCTGAGCAACAGTGCGCCGCGCAGAAGTGGTGATGTGCAACACTCGTGCTTCGACTGACATGCTCTTGTACACTGTAAACCACACGCCACGTACACCAGGCAAACCACACTGACCACAGTGGCCACACACAGCACGCACACCACGCACACCACGCACACCACACACAGCATGCAACCCACACACACCAACACACCATACACACCACGCAAACCACTAACCGTACACACCATGCAAACCACATACACCATGCAAACTACATGTATGCACATCGCAGGGCCACCCTGGCCACCCCAACAGCTTGCAACACACCCCAAACCACATGCCAAATGCAGGGCCCCTCATTACCCGCTGCCGGGAATGAGCGGGTAATGCCGCCGAAAGAGCCCCAAGTAGGAAAAATGGGGGGAAATGGGTACTGGTTGGAGAATTCTCTAATGTTCTGTGGAAAAACGGGGGCAGCATTGCGCCAGAAGCCCAGCCCAAAAAACCACTTTGTGTCGGCCTTGGGGGGGGGGTGTAGTGAGCAACATGCCTGAGGAAAAATGGGGGAAAATGGGGGGAGACAGGGAAACATAGGGGGAAATGTGGAAGAACACAGAAAAAATGAGTCACAATGCCTGCGACTTCACTTCCTTCCAGCATCTTTCGGCATTTAGCGATGTGCACCCCGCGAAGCGCATTGGAATGTCTGTGCCAGACTTAGAGTTGATGTTCGTGCCTTGCATATCGTGCAGGAGAACAAAGAAGCGGCGCAGCAAAAGATGTTGCAGATGCGTGCTCTGGTGGATAGGATTGCCGAGTTCGATATTGATGACATTGCGGTCACAGAGGTACACCATCGCTCCCTATCATGAGCCCAAAATTCGGCTTGGCCCTTGGACTTCCACAACCTCCACAACGGTGGTCCTGGATGAGTCGCCAAACTGCTGTCAGTTCACCACCAGACCACCGTTAGGTCATCCTAGATCGCCAGGCGCTCGCTTGCGAACGCCATCAAGCAGCCGACTGCCGCCCACAAACCACCACAAACCGTGCCAGGCGACTGTTGAGCCTGAGAGGCTTTTCATTCGCCACGTTTGGGCAGTGGGCACATGGGTTCTCGGTACGTGACCGCAACGGGAAGAAGCCCCCGAGCGCCCATCGACTCTCTGGCCAGTCAAATGGGGGTCTCGTCTCGTATCTGTGCGTCCGTCAGTCAATTTAGATCCAGACCTATCGATGCGTTGTGCCTGGCGGCGTAACGCAGCATCTGCCGAGGAGGGCAGTGGTTCTAAAGGCACACATCATCGTACCGAAGGAATGATTCAGAGTAATGCAGCCGCTATGCACCCCCTACGCACCACCTGTGCGCCACCCCCTCTGTCATCTCCATGCGCCATCCATGCGACACATGCCCTTGAGTCACACCCATAGGCCCCCTGTACACCACCCATGGGCTCCTGATACGCCAGTCACTGGGGGTAGTAGAGAAATGTGCCGGTGTCTGAGTTCTCCTTTCAACAAGCCAACCAGCCTTTATGGAACACAGGATTCAACTGCGGATCGGGGGCCCATAGCTGGCGTGTAGAGGGCGCATTGGTGGCGTTTCAGGGGCGCATGGGTGGCGTACACAGGGTGCATAGGTGCGTGATTCGCGTCCCGCTCAATAGCCTCCACCCGACCGCCCTCGGCCCCCCCCGCCCCCCTCCCAACCGCTGCATTGCAGAACGCCGATGCGACCATGCAGCTGCTTCAGCAGTTGGCATGCAGCCTCAAACCTTTCAAGGCCTTCATCCCTTCCCACCTACACTCCAACCCCACGGACCAAGAACCGAGCCCCACGTGTGAACCGTATGTCCCACTGTCCCCCTTTCCCTGCACACACCGTCCTTCCCTATATACACGGACAGGAGCAAAGGAGACTGCAGACGCTGCCAATCGTACCACGAGTGGTAGAGTGATTTTCGTTAGGAACAACCCCCCAAACGTCACTCAGCAATATTCGCTCCCGGGACTCAGCAGGAACCAGCTGCGTCCCGTGCCCACCTCAGTGGGGCCCTGCGCTTTCTTCAGATCACGCCTGACCTGGCAGACGCCAGTGGCAAGTGGACGCTGCAGAACTGAAAATCACGTGAGTCGCGTGGGTCATTCATTTTTACGGCTGGAGCCCCACCCACCCCACCCCAACCTGCGCCAATGGGGAGGAGATTTTCTAAGAGTAGAGCAATGACTCTATTCCGGATGAGGCGCGTCAGCAATTCAGGAATGGATGGGATGTCCTTCATGAATGAGGCATGGATCCCCCCCCCCACCCCAAAACGTGCGTATGTTCAAAATGCTGAATGAAACGAGGAATGCCCCCCCCCCCAAAAAAAGATGAAAAAACAACAAATTGACACCCCTATCCCCCATCCCCACACCCCCTCCGGATTCCGCGGGTGTTGCTCATGCCACGGGTGTTGGGGTCTGAAATTGAATTGAAATGCCCCCCTCCCCCCAACGACGTCAGTCAACCGGTACACTTTCATCACCGATGTGGATCATAGAGGCCCTCCAGGGGTGGGGGAGTTCGTTCAGGGATACGCAGGTGCAGAGTATGCATGGTTTGCTGTGCTGCGGTCGGCATTGCCCGGCATGGGCTGCTGCACAGGATTGCCCATGGATGCCTGCTGCAGAGCGAGACAGCACTTTGCACTGCAAAGTGAGCCTCAAGCAGAAGGGTCCGGAGGCCGGGCATAGGGAACGATGCGTGCATCCAGCGAGCATTTCGGACCCAAGCAGTTTATTGCATTTCAGAGCATTGGTGGTTTTTTCTGTACATTCATTTGCAGCTTTTTGGTGGGTTTTGTTTGCATTCGTCTGTGTGGCGGCTGGCCCTTCCTTGTGTCTCAACTGTGTATCAATGCGTTGATGTTCATGGGAACCGAGACGTGTCGGGCATGCACTATGCCCCCCCTGCTTGGCTACCCCTAACAGCTGGGGAAAGGTGATTTTTCTAGATGAGAGTGGGACATGTGTCCCTCCGCTCACAAGGGCTGCTTCTGCCCCTTGGCGTCCCTCGCATGCCGGCGCCGGTATGCTCCACACCAAAACTTTCTCAATACAGCGGAGTTTGGGGGGTGCTCACCACCGCAGATGTGGGAAATGTAACACAGGGCCAGGGGGTTCCGGATCACCAAGTGTTACCCATCAGTGCTGCGCAGCATGCTCAGGCGTTTTGCAAGTTGTTTCAGGGATTCACTGCAGTGGGTGTTCCTCCTACCAAGGCCCTGCAGTGGGGCCTAGGCAGTGCTTTACAATGGGTCCTACCAAGGCCCTGCGGTTGGGGGGGGGGGGGCATAGTGCCCACCCGTCACACATTTTTTTTTGAACCTACCCTCTTCACTCCCTATCCAATGGGTGGGCACCCAACCCACCTATCCACGAGTGGAGGATTCCCCCCTCAAAAGGCGAACATGTGCGTACACCAGGAAGCACCAACAGGCATACTCTTTCAGCGTTTATGGCACCTCCTGACCTCAAGTGCCAACCGGCAAACCTAATCCTCTTTGATGGCTAACCCCCCGTATTGCTCAGTTGGTGCCATGCTCAGCCGACTTGCCTCCTTACTGATCTGTCCCGTGCTGCCGTTTCAGCTACCGGGGGCCTGGATCCTTATCATCAGCTCGGCTGGCCTGTCCGAGCATTCTGGCAGTGCCCCTGCCGTGAGCCTAGCTGTACCCTGATCCACCCCACTCACCCTTTTGGGACCCTCAAAACCCGAACAAGTGCGCACACGCGGAAGCGTCACTTGGCACAAGTGCTGAGCCTCCATGACAAATCCCTCTCCGACCGGTCATCCCCATGACAACTTGTTCGGGGAGAGAGACAAGATGGTTGCTGCCTCTCTGCAACTTCGTTGGGTGGCCTTCGTCACTGTATGATCCGACGGTTTTCGAGGTGGCGCTCTGGCCCAACGATGGCTGTGTTCGCTGATGTTGTTTCCAAAAAAAAAAAAAAAAAACTGCGGCCCTGCATCTCTCTGCATGAGCTGCTGCACTTCTTTCCTGGTTACAAAATCGGGATGAGTGGTGCCCCTCATTGTGGAAACAATTGGGAGGGGGGGGGGGGGCAGGGAACGCCGCCGCTGTCACCATCAGCAATGGATCCCACACAGGTATCCGGCCATGGAACCCACCATGATAGCCAGGAGTTGTCCAGGGGACGTGACACCCAGTGGACTAACCCTGGGGCCCCTGCAGCGCAAAGTTCTGGATCCGGCACCCAGCCGGCCACCGCTGGGGCCCTGAGGAGTCCTGTGGAAATGTCTGGGTGCACAGGGGATGGGGCACCCAGAGTCATTGAAGGGACCCCTGCAGCGCAGTTCTTGAGGTTTGTCAGGAAAGGGAAGGAACCTTTGACAAAACCGGGGTGGGAAGAACCAGGACGGCGGCGTGGACATGGTGCAGCGCAAACCACCCTTGCCACCACAGAGGCGTGCACGACACCTGCGTCAACCACAAAGGAGCGCACGCCACCCGCGCAGATGCACCCGGGGAAACCATGAAGGTGTGAGCAATGCCCACGGTCCCCATGCGGAGAGGTGGAGTAACTGGGCCTCACACACATGGCAACGAAGGGGACGCTGGTGGTGGAATACCAGGACAACACGTGGAGGGATGGAGCAATTGGGCCTCATGCACATAGAAACGTGGCGAGGCATGTGGTGGATGAGTTGGAGGAGGTGGGCAGCAAAAACTGTAAAACGACCCCCACAACAACCAGCACAACCCCAGTGCTCCAACTACTGGGCCCTGCTAATGCGGAAACGACACCATAAGGAACACCGGCTGCACTGGCAGTCAGAAAGCATTGACCCGACACAGCACGCGAAGGAAAGAACTGGTGACTGTCCAGGGGCCCGGAAAGAAACAGCACCCCGACAGAATGTCACACAGGGGGGACCACTGTGCTTACTTGCACCACGTGGAGCAGCAAGGGCAGGGGACCAGAAAAATAAATGTTCCATGAAACCTGGCCATGGGATGATTGCCATGTGGGTTCAAGTGTTGTACAGATGTCTGACTTGCTTTGGTACGCATGGTGGCATGTGTCCTGTCTGCAGCCAGGGAAGTATTAGAATGGCTGTACACCATTGGAGCCCCCCCCCCCCCCCCTTCCAGACCAAAGTGACCACAGTGGGCAAAACGAAATTCACAATCGGGAAAATCTTGTCATTTTTGGTACAAATTTTTTTTGGGACTCAGACCCCGTTCTAATACTTCCCTGCCTGCAGCCTCTGCTGTGCCTCCCGCCCACCCATCCCAACACCCACAGTGATGGCCCCTGCCTGCCCAACACCGTCCGCCTTGGGGGTGGCTGCGCAGCCAACGCCACTGCAGCGTCCGCGCAGGCCCGGCCAACAACCGGCTATCGGAACCAGAGGGGCTCGATTTTCCGGCGTACCTCCGTATTCCGGCGTGGCTCAATATTTCAGCGCCGCAGTTCACACGGCTCCGCCGGCCCAACACCTCACAAAATGCAGGTATTGGGCTGCAGATACCCCACCTTCCGTGTGCCCGCAGATCTCATGCCCCCACTTTCATGTATCCGAACATCCACCGCCGACGGCCCATACCCCCCCCCCCCCATGTCCAACGAATGCCTTGTGCAACGAACACTCCGTTCGGACCGTAATCACCTTGAAGAGGGTTGTCAGATCAAGCACAGGCGTGGACGCCATATACCCCCCCTTTGTTGGGGTCATTTGCGTAGGATACCCCAAGGTATGGTACTGGACGTTTAACCCCTGGTAAAATCATCATTTTAGGAGAGAAAATGATCCCCCAATTTATTTTTCAATTTTGACCCCTCTACCGGGGTACTCCATTTTTGGGGGATGGGTGGGGGGGGTCAAACTTCTTTGCGTATTGTGGGCGCTGTGTGTTGATTCAGACCTAGGTCCTGTATAACTTTTTTCTTGTACACGGACCCCCCAAACCCATGGCGGGGATCTCGGGTCCGAACTCCGGGTATCCCCAGTCGGCCCGCCCCATATGGCCCCTTGCCAGTGAGGACTTAGCCGTTTTCGCGCTGGTTAGGCTGTTTAGTGGCACCCGAAAATCACCTTGCAGAGGTTGTTAGATCAAAGCCAAGCAGGCCCGTATTTAGGGGAAAATGCCACATACCCCCCACTTTTGAGCCTTTTTGGGCCTATTCGCGAACCCTACCTCAAGGGGTTGACTTGTTTGTTTAACCAGTTGTGAAATCATTATTTTGCCCAATAAACACATCCCCCAATGAGTTTTTGGTCCGGACCCCCCCAGATCCCCCCACCAGAAACCCACTTTTTTGAGTTTTTGAGGGGGGTGGGGGGTCAAAAATGTCGAAAAAATGACCCTCCCCCTCTTTTTTGGGTCAAAAATCATGAATCTTTTGGTTTTTGTTGATTTTTGAGCCGAAAAAGTGTTTTTGGGTCCCGACTCCATAGGGTTTGTATGGGGCGGACTAGGATGAGCGCTCATGCAGTTTATGCAGTTTAGAGTCGGCTTTGCTATGTCGACGTTTTTGGCGACCTTAGTGACCCCGTGGTGCCCACTTTAAGGTGTGCAAGTGGGGATGTTGTGACAGCATATGCCTACTAGGATACAAAAGGACGTTTTTTTGCAGTCTCTAGCCTTGCCAGGCCCGTGTGAAAGACGCGAAATGGCCATTTCCACCAATAATGGCATGGGCTGGTACACAACCTGCTTATGTAGTTTTTCGCCCTGGGCAGCTGAAAAATTGGGGTTTCCAAAACTTATTTTTTTTGATATTGTGACCACTCACAATGACCATCCAAGCCACGTGATTCATGTTTTAGGCAGTATGTATGTGGTTTCCACCCTATTTGGGTATTTGGTGTGCGGGGGGTTCTCCCAATGGACTGGTACACAACCTGCTTATGCAGTTTTCCACCCTGTGCTGGTCAAAATCGACGTTTCGGGACCTAATTTCTTTTGACATTGTGGCCACTCAGAATGATTGTCCAAGCTATGTAAACCTGGTTTCAGACCCAGCGAATCCACACCACCTGTCAGATCCGCTACGACAGCCACTGTGGGATCATCGTAGCACTGGGCAGCTCTGAACCTCGATTCCGAGAGGTCATCTCAAGTACTATAAAGTGAGCAGGCCATGCCAGCTCATCTTGGTCTGAGCCAAAAAAACAACCATCCAAGCTATGTTTTGCATGTTTTAGGCAGTATTATGTGTTTTTCATCCTTTTTGGGTATTGGATGTGTGTGTGTGGGGGGGGGTCCTCCCAATGGACTGGTCCACAACCGTCTCGTAGCCTTCCCACTGGTGTACCTCCTTTCTGATCCCTCTCTGCACACTGTATCTGTACCTTCGCACAGGCACCATGTTTCCCGATGACCTCCGCGTCGATGTGCTTCGATAAAGCTCCGCAGCGGAGGACGGGCACGCTGATGTACATCAAGTTGCACAATCTTGAGCAGGTAGCAGAGCTCAGCCAATTGGACGATGACATTCAGCATGCGGTGAAGACATCCAACGTGTTGATGTCCATTATAGAGGGGGCTGTGAGGTGTGCTGTGGACCCTCCTCTTCACCCTCCACTCTCCCTTCCCTTTCTTGTCCCCCATCCTCAGGGCATCAATGGTTGACAGGGCTTTGACGCGTTCTCCTGCTCGTCCCCCTTTCCTTTCCTGGGAGAGAGTGCGTCCTCTGGTTTTGGTGCAGTCCCCCAGCCCCAGTCCTACCTCCGCCCTACCACTTCGTTGTTTTTGCATGGCGTGACATTTCACCCCTTCCCCCCCTGCAATGCCTCTCCCAAAAGGCAAGGAGAGAGGCTGTGGGGCATCATGTTATACCCCAGAAGCATTGTATTTTGGCGACCGATATTCCCCAAAAACGTTGTGCCCCAAGAATGTTGTGCCCCAGCTGTGCTCCAAGAACCACAGGGGGCGTTTCAGTGCAGGTCCTCATCAGCAATTTACCAACATTCTGGTTTGTCGATTCGCCATGATTAGCCATTTGTGTCCATCCCTGACATTTGGTATTTACAGGGGCGGGGGAAATTTCGCCAGGGGAGAATTTTGTGGGGAAAATTTCGCCGTTAAGAAAGGTGGCGAAATTTTCCCCTGGCGAAATTTTGGCGTAACAGTTCCATCCTTCACCACAGCTGCAGGCATTGTGTTTCCTGAGCAGGGCCAGGCGCAATTACGAACGCGCCTGTGCCTGTTGATGCCTTGAAAAAGAAGCCTGCACCTTCTGCACCAGTTACTGGATC
This sequence comes from Eutreptiella sp. 'Long Island Sound 2002', assembly GCA_964036045.1. Classification (NCBI taxonomy): domain Eukaryota; phylum Euglenozoa; class Euglenophyceae; order Eutreptiales; family Eutreptiaceae; genus Eutreptiella; species Eutreptiella sp. 'Long Island Sound 2002'. The sequence continues at coordinate 23,860,883 of OZ038390.1, forward strand.
GTCTGCATCAGATTTCATATCATTTTTCGAAAATTGAGAGACATTTTGCGAGACACATGCTTGCTTGGGGCTTGGGGTATTTCAAGGGTGGCGAAATTTTCCCCTGGCGAAATTATCCCCTGCGAAATTGTCCCCGGGCGAAATTTCCCCCCCCCCCCCTGTAGTTGTGTGGAGCGAAAGACAGGGTTTCCATCCTCAGCAGTGCTGCGTTTGATCGGTCGATGTGTCTTGTCTACTATGATTTGGGCCACTGGACCAAACAAGGTTGCCCTTTATGTAGCCGTGCATGCCTGTTGATGGTGTTTTGTTGCTTTGTGTCAAATAGCTTGTGGCGTTATGAGTGATCGTAATTGATGCCACAGATAAGATTTCTATCAGAGCGAGCCAATTAACGGAAATGTCTATATCTTATCACAGACCAATTGATGGTTGGCAAGCACAAAAGCCAACAGCCCCTGCACAAGGACCGCGTGCAATTACCTGAGGGCTGCGGCTCTGTAGCCTCAAGCTTCCACTCGCGTGATAACATGCTGGTAACCATCTTTGTGCAGAGCAACATTGGCTCTATTTCGTCGTCGAAACATAAGAGGCCACACATGGTGAGGAATCGAAGATGGCTTCATAACCCCTGCCATCACAGGTCCCCATAGCAGTCACGAATCAAAAAGTGCTAAATAGCCCTGCGGTCTTAGGATCCCCACATCGGTGAGGAATCAAAAAGGGCTACATAATCCTTCCGTCTTGGGGCTTCGAGAATGGGGAAGAATCAAAAGAGGCTACATAGCCTCACCAATCTCGGGGTTCCCTGAGTGGGGAGGAATCAAGAAAGGCTACAGAACCCCTGCCGTCTCGGAAGAGCGGGCAGGAATTCAAAAAGGCTACATGACCTCTGCCACCTGGGGTTCCTATAGCAGGGAGGAATCGAAAAGTGCCGCATGGCCCCTGCTGTCTTGGGATCTGACTGCCTGCTCATTGTGCTGATTTGCCATATGGCGTGTGCCCTTCATGTTGTGTGTATGTGTGTCCATCTCCGTTGGCGTCTTTTTCTCGAGTTTTCAGTATGGCGTGTGTGTGAACATTTGTTTGATGTGATGGATGGTGCTCATTCCTGTCTTCTTAACGCAGGCAGGGTGGTATAAGCGAGGCTGTGGGTTGCCTTAGCGAGTGACACAGGTTCATCACCAGCATGTGGCTTTGAGACTTATATTCATCAACGGTCTTTGTTTAGTTGGATATGTCAATCAGGCTTTGTAAACTGGTATATTTTTGGGACTCATGGAAGTGGACGTTCATCGACGTTCAGTGTGGGCTTAATGAATTGTTGTCGTTGTTGTTGCATTGTTGTCTTATTGATGGTGTTGTTGTGCTTGGATACGGTCGGCATGTGTTGATTAGCAGCTGTCCTGAGGGCCGCTGTTAATGAGGACCCAAGTACCCAACCATGGTACTTGTTTGGTATGGCTGCTGCGTATTCCCTATTTGTGGCAATTTCCCCTAGGCCTGGGCCAGGAAGTGTGACGAGCTTGGTTATTCGGACCATGTGGAGAGGAGTCACAGGGGAGCCGCTCATGTCTGTGCCAGACCCATCTACCATTGTGAGCGTAACACATACAGGCATACAGGGGCATGCAGTGGGGCTCCCCACCCCACCCACTCCCGCCTCCGCTCCCCATTCCTAACAAACGGGCTGGACCCCAGTTGGTCCCTGTTGCCCACAACCTGATCTCTCCCATCCGTCTCCCATCCTCATGGCATGTGTCTGCGTGCATCAGGGATTTTTCTGGGACGCTACAAAAGAGCAGCTACAACAGTTGCCTCTGCAGTTGGAATTTCATCCGCTCCTGCCATTTGCACACGCAAAAAGCTTGCAGTGCTGCCGTCAAGATCCATGCAGCGTTCCATGAGAAAGTGGAGGAGTTGCACCTACTCAGCCCTGGACTCTCCATCGGCCTTTGGGCGGGCGAACTCATCTTTGGCACATGTGGGACAGCGGTCTGTCCCCCTCTTCGTGCCTCACATGCATGACAACGTCAGGGGCTGTGTCTTGGGGCAGCTCGGTCCTACTTCTTCCACTACCATGTCCCACACGCTCTGCACCCCTGTCCCGAACCGTCCGCTCCCCTGTTCCACTTCCTGCGCATCCAACACCCTCTGCACCCCTGGATATTTTACGCACTGCACTCTACATACCGTGCACGCTGCACACTCACACTGCACACTGCGCTATTTCCACATTGCAGAATCGGCACACTGTAAGCAACGCAGGGGACACTTGGCACACGCCGCGCATTGCAATCACCGCACATAACTGCGCATTTTGCACACACCACACACTGTCACACTCCACAATACGCACTCAGCACACCACGCACTGCCCACACTGCACATTGTTTACTCCGCACACATTGTACACAGTGCAGTCTGCACGCTACCAACCACACGCTCTGAACACTGCACACTGTTCACTGTGTACACTGCGCAGTGCGTAAGCACTGGCTTTGTGATTGGATTAACACCTTTTCTCGCTGCGCCTTCCACCCACTTTCAATGTTAGGATATGAAGACGTTCAGCAGCCTCGGACGTGGGGTGAGCCGCGTTGTGGAGCTGCAGCAATATTCTGCGGTGTTCAACCGTGGCATTGTTGCCAATCACGAGGTGTACCGTCAGGTCAGCGATGCGCCGCGCTCACGGCTTTTGGCGGTGGATGTGCTCTCCTTCAGCAGCACCGTCTCAATTCGAGAGGAGACAATCGACACGGCAACTGAATCCCAGGGCTCCAATGAAAAGCTTTTGGATAAGCAAGAGGATGGCGGGATGTCTGGGGAGCTTGTGTATCAGGTCACGTCCCGCTGACAAACTCCCTTGCGATTTCCGTCTGATCATGTGTAATGAAGGTGCAACAGAGGTGTAACTGGGGTGGACCGGAAGAATAACAAAGTGTAGTAGGAGTGTAAAAGGCAAGGTGTAAGGGAGGTGTCATCTAGTGAATTCTTCATTCATTTCAGGAGTATCACCCGAACATGTATTGGCATGTTTTGGCATGTATGGATGTATGGATGAGTGCATTTGATGCATGCAAATAGCTTCTCTTTGACCAAATAAATTGGACCCCCAACTTAAAACGCTTCAAGGGGCCATTTTGACCCCAACAGGTGGGGGGGGGGTATTAAGCTGCAAATCAAAGTAACAGCAGTAGCACAAGCATTAGCAGTAGCAGTAACAGCACCAAACCTGCCGTGTTCACTGTGATTCTGTCTGTATAAATGTATCATTTTGGGCACCTGCAATTTTAGTGGGAATGGTTTAGTGGTTGAATTTTAATGACCTCTTCTTGAATTTGTGCCTGTGCTATTGGTTGGAGAAAAGGGGTGGTAATTACGGTGGTGGGTACAACGGTCACCCTTTGTTGGGGGGTTTGTGAAGTGGGGATAGGGTTCTTCAGTGTGTGGGAGTATTTTTTGTGGTAAATGGTTTGCCGCAGTGCTTTGACGCGCAAATGTGGCCTAAGCAGTGCAGAGCTCTAGGGTAGTTCTGGTCGCTTCCGGTCGGAGAGAAGGCCATGCACACCGCCCGCCCGCAGTGCGGAAGTTTTGTACTTTGGTGGCCACTGGGACCCTGGTGTGGCGGCTTTTTGCAAAGTCTATCTTGTATTTTGGGAGTATTTGCTGAAGTATATTATTAGTACGGAAAAGACCCAAATTAATACGGTCCCTGCGCCTACCGTAGCTTAGACAAGGCTGTAGCTTGCACACAGCACATGGAAATGGGAACTTTTGCGCTGGTGCAAGCAAAGAGTCAGGATAATGCCCAGGGCCCCTCAAATGGGCACTATTGGTCAAACAAGAACAACTCAAATGTCCCTCAGCCCACAAACGTCACATTTTATCCCCAAACCCTTGCCTGATGTGGTTGCAGCAAGATTGGTACTGAATTTTGTTAACTTCCAAATTAATACAGTCCCTACGCCCTGGACAAGACCGTAGCCTGGACAGGGGGGGGGGGGTTACAAAAACTCCACCCTGCCGAAGCCATGGTGAAGGAACGGCTCCCACGATACGGCCACTCGATCTACGAGAATACGTCCAAGCGCCTTAGGACAAGTTCTTACACCAAAGATAGATGAACGCAAATGGCTTTGTGCAAGCGATCCCCTCAGACCTCCTTCCGAGGAGATGGGTCACAAGGCCCCGCACTCAAGGATCTGCAACGTGGTGTCACCCTCTCTGCATTCCTGCTGCATCCTGTGCATGCCTTTTGGAAAATGGGTTT